>JAZGTI010001409.1:0-25075 GCA_036877585.1 Botia kubotai
TTCCTGTCCTGATTTGTAAGTCGCTTTGGATAAAAGCGTCAGCTAAATGACTAAATGTAAATGTAATGTAAATGTATCCCATGGTGGAGACAGAGGAGGGAGGAGCCATGGTGGAGGAGAGGCCGACGATGCCATGGCACCGACCGATGGCGCCGGAGACGGGGGCAGCAAAGGTGGAGCAGACGGCTTTGGCGACCGAGGTGGAGGAGGATATCCGGAGGACTGGAGAAGGTCTTGAAGGAAGGAGGGGCGCAAAGGAGCCGGTGGGACGGAGTGACGAGGTGTAACCGGAGAAGTATAGTTCTGAGGCGATGGCGGGACGAAGACTGGCCGAGGTGGTGCCGGAAGGATGAGAGAGCCAGGTGGAGCTGGTGGACCGATGGTCGACGATGAAGACGAGGGAGCTAGAAGCCATAGAGGAGCCGAAGGGTCGTAGGGCCGAGGAGGAGTCTTGGCATTGGAGGCAGGAAGTGGAGCCAAGGGATCCTCTGTCCTCATCGAGGATGTAGCTGGTGGTTGACAGTCCAGCAATGAGCCCACGACACTGCTGGTGAGCTGAGGGTGAACAGAGGGACTGACAGACTCCAGCGACATTAGAGATGAGACCGGGGAAGACACAAGAAGACGTGGGAGAGAGACGTTGAGTGGGATTACTGTATTCTCTGAACTTGTAGGCATAACAGTCTCTATACTTGAAGCCAGTCCGTACTCACCCCCAGCGGTGGTGTCGTGGGCAGGGTCCTCCAGGCTACCCTCGTGCTCCACTGGCAAGTCCACCGTCATCTCAGCTGCCACCGGCTCGTGCACCTGGTCGGACCTTTCCAGCTCTGGCTCCGGGGCGATCCTTCCCTTGGTCGCGTCGGGCTCTGGCTGAAAGTCCGCAGTCATGTAGTTATAGGGTAAGTGTTACATCTGCATGCTGTAAATTAGTGGTGCTTTGTTACACCCATGTTTTCATATAGTCACAGGGCCAATTCAACAAATATACAAATACAAAATCTGATATCCTTGACTTTGTAACCTTTATTTAAAAGCAAAACCTGAAAGGGTTCTCAGTTTAACTAAACCAATCTCCTCCAGCTTGTTGATCATACTCGTTGGAGTCAAAGCTTGACTCCTCCATGCAGTGTAGTTAAGGGCATAGGCGGAAATCACAGGGGGGTTCTGAGGGTTGTCCCCCCTAAATATCATTATTAAAACCACACTGTATTGTAAATAATAAAACAATTAATACTAAAAATAATAGTGTAAGTAGTCAAATAATACAAACACAACCAGGGCAAACAAAATGTGTTTTCTGAAATAATGAAATTATAGCAGCAAAAAGGAAAGTAGAAGATTCTACAGAACAGGCAAAAACAGGTAACCCAGTGTTTTATTTATCCTCAACATAAAAGGAAAGTAGTGCAGAAACTCGACTGAGGTGGTGGCCTGAAGCGGTGCTTAGCAGTAACACACGTTCAACTGTCATATTCCCCTTTCCACTGTTAGCTCCTCTAAATTGATACCCAGGCCAGTGTTTGCCATTAAACCAAAAGCACTTGTTTATTCCTTCTTAAGTTGAATTCACTACCACCTCCCTACAGAAAATCCTTGGGAAAATGTTTGTAAGGTTAATGAATTGCCAATCAGTGTTTTCGGCAAACACAGAGTTGCCAGCCTCTCTGGCTAGCCTTGAAGTCGACCGCCCCGGGGTCACCACTTGGTAGAGTCACAGACAATGCAGCTGATTAGAATGGCAAACACTAGCTTCTGAGATTTGGGAGGTCAAAGACAGAAGACTTGTTAAATGCAAGACCATGACGTTCTTTGAAAAGAAAGTAAAGAGCGCTGGGGGAAGACTGAATATTTGGTGCAATTTCACTTGCATTATGGTGGAGCAATTTGAATTAAAACAGAATTTTAAGCAGAGCATTGTATCATGTTCCAACTGATTTGCTATATTAAAGTCATATCGTGTTGTTATGGCCGTATATATACACTTGACAACAGCACATGAAAACAAACATTTACATAGTCATTTGTCATGTGAAGGATATCACAAATTTCTTCTGTTGTTTTCTATACAGCTGGTGTACAACCGAGACTTCTACATTGTTAGTAATAAAGTTATTTTAGTTTATATGCCACTTTATTATTGTGGTATTATTATTTTCATATGCAATCATCCATAAATATGTCCAGGCATTTCCTCCTGTCTAAGCAGGCAGTTCTTGGCCAAAATAAGTTGTAAAATAGACCTTTAGCTACCAAAGCTTACATGGATAACATCCATATAGACACTCAAATTACACAGAGTATAGCCACTGAAATTATACTGTACAGTGTCAGAGTACATGAAATACTATAACATATACTTTTAAAATGTCAAAGGGTCAGCAAGTGGTGGAACAGTAAAAAGTAGCTTTGTCTTTGTACGTTTCTGAACAAAACATCAGTGTACATATAATATTCTGAGTCCATTACATACAGTGGAACTCTTTAAATATGCATGACTTAATTAGCCTGTAACCATGTTACTGGAACCCGGCAATGCACAATTCTAAATGTGCTACCAAAACCAATTCAAAACCTCATCTTCAAATCAATTTAGCACAAAGTTCAATATCACAAAAAGCTAATGAAACGTTTCCAATGTTTCTTTCATAAAACCACTTTAAGGCCATTTGGAATCTCTGCAGTTTAACCTCAACTCAGAATAAATAGGAATAAATAGGATTTTTTTTTTAAAAGAAATCTCCAAAAAGACCCCAAATCCCACTTATGAAACACATAAAGGAGAAAGGCCATTAATTGGGTTTTAAATGAGACAAGCTCCCATCTGAGTCTCTGGCTAGAGTCGAGGGGCCCTTTAGGTTTGTCGGGAGGGGTGGGGGCTCAGTGCACCTTAGTGCAACTGCATCCTCCCAGCCTTTTCTTCCATGGCAGACAATGGGCTGGCTGTGTCCCCCACAGACAAGGCTTGGGCCTGGTAGATCATACCCACCATTCTGGGGATGAGAGGTGATTCAGAAGGGGTAGAGGGAGGGGGCTTGTGCACTGTGGGAACAGCCCTGTCATCAGCCAACGGACTGCAGAGAGGCCAAAGCAGCACTTTATTTGCAATTCAGATCATGAGCAGCCAGTCCGAGAATCAATGGTGCTGTATCAATCTAGCGACTGCAAATGTCATCTGCATTTTTAATTCTTGACCCCTTTTATTGACGCTCCCCACACTGGGGCCATTGTCCTGTGGGGGCCACCCCTCACTGTGTTCTCCCTTTTCCCTGTGCAAAGTCTCACATTAGCCAGGCAAAGCCCACAAGTCATGCAGTCTTTTAGAGCAGGCCCTGCGTCTGTCATTAAGCCGTGTGTTCCGCAGGTCTCTCACAGACACATAAAGGAATTAGGAACGCAAGACAATGCTCAAATACCAGTCGCTGTTTGGAAAGCTAAATGGTGCTAACCTTTGTGACCATTGTGGCAATGTAACAATTTGTGTCACAAATCTAGTTAGAATGTAATGGTAAATCAGAAGAACACAAAAAAATGGCAAAAGTCACAGCGGCTGGAGCATGTTGTGGTGATAAATGCCACGTCCTGGGAAGCGAGAAAGGAGGAGATGAGAATAAGAAACAAACTGCAAATGAGGGACATATAAAAACACACATGTTTCAGTTTGTTGTCAGATTTTTGCTAATTGCTAATGGTTTGTACGATGCCACATGCTTTAGCTAAACAGAGTAAATGATTGAATAGTTTCTAATAGTTCTTAATTAATGAAGTGCAGACAACAGTTTGGTTCAGGTCGGGTAGCTGAACATCACCTGAACGTCAATATAGCTCCGAGATATGTTTCATTGACATTTTTTAAAAAGACAGAAAACTGGACAATTATATATATATTTAATTCACATATTCAAGTTAAACCTAATATACCCACATTAATTTTATAGCTGCATACTCATACATACATTTGTGTCCAGTTTTCTGTCTTTTTAAAAAATGTAAATGAAACATATCTCAGTGCTATATTGACGTTCAGGTGATGTTCAGCTACCCAACCTGAACCAAACTGTTGTCTGCACTTCTTGACCTTTATAATATTTTGTTTATTTGATATAAATGCTTGTGTGAGGCTGGTTGGCATACTAATTATCTGCCTTCATTCACAGCAGAGGTCTTCCTGCAAACACTAGCCAAACAGAAACTTCTTCAGAGACTCCACTGCAATTGTTTACTTTCATCTGTCAAAAAAAAATCAAATGCGTTAAATCTGAGAGATTCCATGACACTTAGAAATGTTCGTCAGAGGTCAAATAAATTCATTGCGCATTCGTATGACTCACAATTCAGTGCTTTTGATGGTGTTTATAAATCAAATCAAAAGATACTCAAATAAATGATGTAAAATAACAGAATTATATACACTCAAGTCTCTTTCATTTAATGAAAGAGGCACACATTCTGAACTATAAAAGGAAACTTGCATGCATGAAACTAATAAACAGCAATCTATCATTAAAGCATACAAGCTCTGTTCCAAACAACAAATGCCACATATAAACATAAACCCATCCAAAACAACATGGATTTTAATGCCATGGACTAATGCCATGCCATGGAATTTAAAATGTAGGCACTGTACAGGTATACCAATCTCTTTACAGTCAGACATGTACTACTTTTGTATGTTTAAGTAGCGTAAGCATGCATCAGATCCAACATTATTCTGTACATGTACATGATCATTAATTTTTTAAGCAATCACATACTTTTACCTGGTGGATTGTAAAACAGGCAATATGTCCCATATACTCAAATTGAACCAGAGACATAATAGAGACATAGTCTGCCTATAGTGGTTTACTGTTCTTAGTTGGTTTAAACTTGCTCAGCTGGTCTCCCAGCCTGACAAAAATGGAGTTTCCCAGCCTGGAGTTAAATTGGATTGGCTGGTTTGCCAGCTGGTCTTGCAGCCAAACTAGTGAAAAGTTCTCTAAAACCAGTTAAACAGACCAGTCTAACCAGCCTGACAGAGGTAGTTTAAGATTGAGAATGCATGCGTGCATTCATTCTGTTTATGCAAAACAGACACACTGTGTGTGTTTGTGTGTCAGGGGTTATAAAGTATACAGCCTCCCTCTACAGCACTCCCTGAGAGACATATAGAAATATAGAGGATGTGTGTGTGTGTGTGTGTGTGTTAGTTAAGGTTACAAAGTGCATGCTACCTCTTTCCAATGCTGTTACGAGTGACACATGAATGAGTCTCTCCAATACACAACACCTCACTGCCAGTCCACTCCTGTACGGAAATGATATACAGTGCATTAACTCAGTCTGAAAGGCTTAATTTGGAAGAATGTGGTCCCCGGCTTCTTATGTTTCCAGCACAGTAACACCATGCTCGGGCCCAGGCAGTGAGAGGAGCAGGCTTGTGTTTATTTATGAGAACTTCTTGGTTCACTTATTTCATGAGGGTTCAATCTTTCATGAGGGTGGAGCTGACGACCAAGTCAACCCCAATTCAATTCGGCTCAAAACAATGAACAGCGTGAAAACACAAGCTATTTACTTTCCCGTCCAAATCTAATACCCGGAAGATAATAACTTGGTTAATAAGTAATGCGTTTACTTTTGTGCGCATTTTTGAAGGGTGTTTATTTTTTCTCAGCCAAAGTTACAACCTTTAGAAACGCAGATAGAGTTTGATTGACATGACCATCACTGACACTCGTAGAATTTTTAAATGCCTAATATTGGAAGAGCTCATTACTTATTCATTCAATAAGTAAATGTTTTTGTTAAGTCTTGCGCAGCAACCTGATAACCTGCACAGCGACAACGTTCATCTGATAAAAGTAATGTCCATTAAACAGCTGTTCTGTCCATTCTCAGTAATAAGTAGAAAAAACAAATCACGTCCAACACTAAAGAAATGGACTTTTTCTGTTTAAGCAATGTTAAAAGGTCAGTAACATCAGACAAGGTCCAGCCAGCAACATTTTGACTCATTAAGTTAAAAAGTTCATCCTTTCTCTAGTAACAGAATACAATATGCACTTGTAAATGTAGCTTGTAGACTCGGCTTGTTGGTTATTAGGACAAAATGTTTAATGATCTGGTCACGTGTAAGTCGCTTTGGATAAAAGCGTCTGCTAAATGAATAAATGTAAATGTACAAATACAACAGTTTGCATTGAGCACAGATGATTTTTGTGTGATATTAATAAAAGAGGTGGTTAAAAGATTTGAAGATAACATATTATTTATGAGCTTTATACTTTGCAGATCCCATACGTTTTTTTGACATGCAGTTTCAGTTCCTATTGAAACATAAGGCATGAAACATAATATAATAAAAAAAAAAATAATTATGGGCTTTGGGTAATATTAATTTGACCCTCCTTATCACACAACCTTTTATCTCTCTGTTGTGCAACCTGTTGCGCAAAGGGGGCACTTGTAATCACCCTCCTGAATCATAAAATGACTACGCTCTTGTGGCTTTACAGTACTACAAGACAAGTCCACACCAACTGTCATTTGGGACACAGCCCATATTTACTTTGATGTAGCTCTCTCACCCTAAACAGAAATATAATGTCATCTCATCCCTAGCTGCTGGCTGGGATTAAACTGGAGCGCATATGAATACAAAAACCTAAGACAATGCATTTATTGTAAAGGCCACTGCATTTGTTGAAATCAAGAAGGCATTTGTTATTTCGGGGCTGATGTAAGCCAGAATGGAGACCCCACTCACCACATGTTGAGTACTTAAAGCCCTGAGAGGGCCGTGCGGCTGCCCTTCCAATAAGACTCAGCACTGTGCCTTGTAATTAGAGCAGGATTCTGGAGGGCTGCTTCCGCCACTTGAAGACAAGATTTGACAAATGGGAAGCACAGCTGCACACAAAAGTTTTGGAAATATTCGAAGTGGGGCTTTGCCAAGTCCCAGGGCTGAAAAAACACATAAAGAGTTACAGCATCTGTCCTGTGGCACTGGGAAAGATTGAAGGTTTCTGCATTCAGACAAGAGTAATGGAGTCTGCCACCATCTTAATGCAAAGGTTATCCAAATTTCCTTTAACTAAATTCCACTTTATCTTGGGTGAGTTGTGTTTTTAAAGGATACATGATTATATACATGAGCTTTAACTTTCTATTGTGACTGTTCACTTACTTAATGTTTACTTTAATGTTTACCTAATGTTGAATGTTTAAAGATTACATTTGTGAGAATTTCTTTACTTTGGATTTTTTTATCACACCCAGACCATTTTATTTGTCACTCTATAATAAATTTACAGAAACTGATAAAATCATGAAAATATTAATTATTTTTATTTTAATTTTTTTAAGTTAATTTTAAATATTATTAAATTTTATAATCATACATACAGTAGGCACATTCTGTTTTTATGTGTACAGTTTGTCATTGTATTTCATTCATGCTTTTTTTTTCAAGAAAAGCTTTAGGCTGTCATTACTATTACATCATGCATTTAAGAAAGAACTGAGTTGGACAAGGAAGAACATTTCTGCCAGTACAGCAGTCACAGTCTGAAGATTATAAATTAATAGTAAAAAAAAAATATTTTGATTTAAAAAAATCACAGAACATGCAACATCGAATGTTTTGATTACATGAAACTCCATCAGGAGCTCCATCAGGATTACATGGAACTCCATCCAACATTTGTTCGTAATTTTACATCTGAGAGTAGCCTTATTAGGCCATTACCAAATTGGTCATTAGAGAATGTTAATTCAGAATCAACCTATTTTTAAAGATTCATCAAATTTTAAAATGTATTTTTTAAATTAATTGACTGTTAACATCATGGCAATATTTTGATGTCTAATGCTTATCCAACCATTTTTCCGGAAAGGAAGAAAGGTTATTACAAACATCACAAACAATTTAAAAAATTGACACAATCACATATTAAACCAAAACTCAGGCAAAGGATGTGGGCAGGTGAAGTGTGTACAAACTGTGTGGTCAGTGAGCAATCCACACCAACAGAGAGATAAACCCATTAATCCAGAGCACGCAACACAATCCCTCTGCATTGTTGCACAGATACGTAACCCTGGTCACAGTGTCTCATTGAGTCATCAGAACAACAGAAAACAGTGATTAAGAATAAGATGGATTGCTGACTCTTAGGGTCAGCTATGTTTGAGTGTTTGCTCTTGTTGTTTGTCCAAGAAAACCCTCTTCTGCCTCTTTTTTCTGATGCCATCTGTGCAAGGCTGAGAAAACAGGTTCTCCAAACAGGGACCTGCAGTGAATGATCACCACACTGATGCGTTATTTACAAAAACATTTTAACTTTCAGTGTAGCTCGACTCCAAGTGCCAAGCAAAACATGAGGTAATGAACATTTTCTGCCCGAGCAATTATGTGAAACAGTCCTCCAGTTTGTTTATCATGGCTGATGGCAGAGGACGAAAGTTCAGACTCCAGTTCTATTTGTCTGTTTGTTTTTGCTCGTCTGAATTCTCTAAACGTGTCTTTATCTAGTCAGTGATCATATGAAAACCGTTTTATTTAGACATTGTGGACAAACTGAAATAAAGCATTACAAGGAAAATGGCTCTTGAACAGTTAAGTTTTTTGTGATTTTTTTTTTGTTGACATCTCAAACTATATTCTGACGCATAGTAAAATATTTTTACAACATTATTCTAAGTTCAACCATATTTGTGGCATACTGTTGATTTCCACAGACAATTACTATTTTGTTATAACTGCTATTTTGTTTGAACTGTTTAACTACTATTACTATTTTGTTAGCAAGAAAACCAAGAATCTTACCAAGAATCATATTCTTAGTCCTACCTAAACCAAAAAAATGCCAAAAATACTGTAAGTGGTTTTAGTACTGCATAGTAGTGTTTTTCAACTGCACATCTGAGCGTATGTCATGTTTTGGTAAGGATTTATTAAATTTGTTGACAGTATAGAAGACTATTAAATTACAAGATGGCTATTTTTCTTACAAGGTTTGTTTGCTATCCATGTTTTTACCAAAGATCAGATTGAGTGCTGTTTGTTTGGATTCAATAATGCTTAGAGAACTTTCCCTCCCAAAAATAGTGTCTAGCAGATGAGACCAAACAATCTCACCCATATACTGGCATCCCCCTCTATTTAAGGCATTTTACTTTAACAGTGCGTAGCTCTGTTTTCACATAGATAGATTTACAATGATTCTGCCAAGTAGTGAACATTTCCCTCTGCAGGCATTTGAACATTATACCCAACTGTAACATTTGGCAGAGCCCACAACATTCCACTAAACAATTTGATTTGAGTTATCCAATCCACATACTTGCATTTATTTCTGTGGGGTATTATGTTTTATCCACAACCACCATTTATAAATATGTAAATATAAATTTAAATATTGCCCTAAAGAAGTTTCTAAAGAATTTGCAAGTGTGTGGCCACTTCTGAAGTGTCAGAATAAAGAACACTTCCCAGAATTTCCCTCAACAGATTTTCACACCTACAGCTTGTTTTGAAAGTTCTCGACCTAGCTCAGACACAACAGTGCTTGAATGTGCTTGCGCTGCATCCATAAAACACACCAAGTCAGCCATTCTGATCGGTTAATTGTATCAGCAGTACCTGCCTCAACTGTTGTGCTTGTCATTACTGTTGTTGTTACAGAGATTTCTGAGCATGCCCAGAGGATTCGTCTCAGGTTTCAGATGGCTTTCAGAGCAGGAAGATAGAAAAATCGAGGCAGAGGAAAGGGCCCCTTCACTTAACGGAGCACTCATTAGCTAGCTTCCACTAGCGGCCGTAACAGACCTGTTTGGATAGCCATTAAAGGAGAAAGGTGTTTTTGGGGAAAAAGGAAATAATGAAGCCCCTTTCTCCTGATTGGCATTCCCACCAATGCCTCACAATATAGCAAAATAACAAAGCACTCAGACCTGCAGGCCGAGTACTTTCACTGCTTATTATGTTGAGGGTTGTGGAGGTCCTATAACTGATAGTCTCTCTTCATTGTTGCTGTTGTTCTCTTTCATTGTGAATCTTTGTAAACACATTCTGTTTCATTAGCATATTCAAGAAAATGGATTAAGTTTGAGATTGTCAGTCTTCTGTCACGTAATAAGGATGACCATGAATATTTATGAGCAATAGAAAAGATATGACACTAGTTACAGCTGGACCCAGAAAGAGGAAGGATTCAGTTAACTTGTAATTTCAGTGCTATGTTCAGAGGTTCAATTTGCTTAATGGTTGCTTAAACATTTTTCACTTTTTTCTGAAAAGTATGTGTGGTGCTACCCAGTGCAAAACTTGTTGGCTTAGGGTGCTGTGTGTGGTTGCCAGGGTGTTGCTATGTGTTTTACGTGTTTTGTAGGTGTTCTAAATGGTTTTAGTATGTTTCTAATTGGTTTCTTACAGGTCCATCCATATCAAAAGAGTCCATGTTTTATAATACTCTGATCTCTAGATAGGGTTCAATGTAATTGTATCTGCTGATGCATTTCATATACACGAGGTTGACCTGTATGTATTTACTGAGGTAAGGATTTAAAAGCAGTACCTACAAATAATAAATAATATATATATAATATATATATATATATACATATATAAATAAAATGTAATCATAAATACATATTTTTAAATACAGCTCGAGGTTTATTTTTAATTCAGTGCTATGACATTTTTCCTTTTTTCCTGACTTCGCTGTCCTTTCAAATAAATCCAACTAAAATTCAATTCAGCTAATTTCCATATCTTTCCATTTCATTGCATGGCACCTCTTGCCAAGGTCAGTGGAGGAAACAGTAAGAAATATCCAGATGTTACGTTCTGAAATTAGCATGCGCTTCATCAGAGCATGTAGCCCTTAAGAAAGAGTGTGCTAGCACGCTAGCACAGGAAATTAGATGCTCTCCTGGGCCTCCACTGCCTTCTGTGGTGACCATAAAGAAAGGTCTGGAAAAACTCACTCCAAAATCATGCCTAGAGTGTCAGTGGCAGTCCAAAGCAAACAATGTTGGACTGAATAACCTCATCAATTTTCCTGACGGGCTTATGAAAAAAAAAACTTCGCTCATTTATAAATTTGTCTCTGTGCACAAAAATGAAGGTGTTCACTGTTTCAACATGTTAAATGTGTTGATTTAAGAGTCCATTTTACTCTACTGGAAAAATGCAGGGTCATTGCACAAGTATGTCTGGTTTGTTAAAATGCAGCATATAACATTTGCTTAGACTACACTCTTGAACATTGGGTACGTAAGAAGGTTCTTCAAAAGATGGACCCTCTTCCAAATTCCTGAGGTTGTCAAGCAAGCAGATGTGTGCTTTCACCTTGAAGTCACACCTGGGGCTGTGTGTCTACATGTGTGTGTGCATACAGACAGCCCACATGCATTTGTGCATGTGTGTCTATGTGTGTAAGACAGTTGTTGTTATTGGCGGAGATAGCACATAAAGCCCATGAGATTCATGGCAGACACGCTCCATTAGCTTCATGCAGTTTGTGCTGACCTGGTTGAAGCAGCCCTATAATACACTCATTAATATTTCAGTGCTCTGCTTACCTGGCCACAGGCTACTTACAGCTCCTCGCACCAGCCAGTTGTATTCACTAACCCCTGAGAATGCTTCCTGGATGAGGTCTTCTCCTTCTGGACCTCACAAGCTTTAATAAGCCAATATGTTATGCATGTTTGCTACTAACAGTTGTACACTACTGTTGCTATTCTTTTGAGGCAATAAGGGAATAGAAACACTGTTTTTGCATGATTGGTATCATGCTTGACCGTGTGTGGCTCATTTTGAGGTTGCGTTGCCCATGTGACTGTGTAGACTGGACCTGTCTGTTTGAACTCAAGTTTCACACCATGCTGAAAGGCATCAGTTATTCTATATTCTGCTTCATCCTTCTTCACACTATGTGTTTAGAGTAGCAGAGTCTAGTTTGATTGGACTATGTTTATGTATAGTGGGTTTTTTAATCTGCCTGTCTGCTTGTCTTTCTGTTTGCCTGTCTATCTACCTATCTTTTCACTCGCCTGTGCTTTCCATTACAATATATGGATAATGTAATTTCAACAAATAAATACGCAGGTTTCTTATAAATAGCATCATACTTAAAGGTAGGGTAGGTAATTTCGGAGAGGCTAACAACAGCAAGCTAGCTTTGAAAGCATAAGATCTCATCCTCTTATCAGTGCTCTGACGACTCATTCAAAACACATGAACATTCTGATAATAGGAAGATTTCCTGTGTGAGTAGGGTGTGTGAAGGTTTGCTAATACATAGTTTGACGGGGAAGTATGACAGGATATTCTCAGACTGAATGCAATGATTGAACAAACACTTTATGGTCCTGGGCCTTCCAAAGGAGCTATATATTTTATAAATATATTTAGACCACTTTACTTAGTGATTGCTACTAGGACGTGAAGAGATGTTCAAACAGCATGACAAAATTATTCTGAAAAAATCACCTACCGTGCCTTAAATGCACACATTATTAAAAAACTAAAATATTTGGTGACTTGAGACTCTAGTCGGACTCATGAGGACACACACTTCTCCTTTGGAAGCTTCAGTTTGACCTCAGATAAAAGACATCTACAGCTAGTGCTGAATTATGAATAAAGGTTCTGTATCTGAGCAGTGGTTTCATAAAGAAACTGACTTGTTTCAGATGTTTGACCACATAATCCAAATCAGATAAGGAAAAACAGATTGTTTGTGTTCACATTGATTTGGAAAAATCTAAGTAAGCAAAAAAGCTTGGGACGCTTTCCCCATGTAATGTGAACATTGTGAGACTCACCAAGAAAAGTTACCCACTATAGGTATGTCAGGGGTGAATATGCGCAAGTAATTATATACAGGGCAAGAATGCTAACATCTGAGGGGGTGGTCCTTGTGTTAGGACTACCACAGATTGAGAGTCATTAAACATCAGTCATTAAACATTCTCATGGACTTCTCATTAAAAATTAATAAATGTTATTTCATTAGATAACAAAATATCAAACCAAGTTTTATTTTTTAAAGACAAAACTTTTCACAAAAAGAAGTTTGTTCCACTTTTGTTTATCAAACACTAGTGCAACAGGTGAGAAACACATGAGCATTATTTGTTTCTCATTTCCTAACTGCATATTTTATCTAACCTTTGTAACTATTATTTCTGTATTTCCTTTTTCATTCTAGCAGTGGTGATTTAGTGTATTTGATATAGTCAAAAACATTACATTCCTATGACCTGCATTGCAGAAACATGTCTTGGCCCACCTAAATTTGAGACCCTCATACCATCTGTCCTTTCGCCATCTCTCATTTCTTCAACTCTTACCAGATGAAAATAATATCAACCATACCCCCCAGGAGTCTACTGTGAAATATATGCATTTCACTTTGTTGGTCCTGCATTGGTAATATTATCTGATCTACAGCAGCCAGCCATTGAAACCCAGAGCTGGAGACACCCAACAGATGGGACCCATGGAGACGAGAGGAATCACCATAGGAGAACTCCGCCCCTCCTTGCAGTGTCCTGAAGTGGGCCGGTGTGGACATCTGTCAGAATCCCCAGACAGGTGACCGTCAAAACCCTCACACAGGCTATGAAATATGTATGAAAAGAGTATGTTATGTCTTTAAAGGGGTTTGAGTAATAAAAGAACTGGAATGACATATGCACACTAATCAATTCTCCTCTGTGTGCGTCTGCATTTATTAAACATATCTGCATGCAGCCAGATTCCACTACTAGTTGCTTAAAATTTTGCACAAATGCAAAAAAAACAATATAACGGAAAATATATCCCAGAGGATTTACCTTCTGTAGCTGTATCTCAGTAACTGTGTCACCACATGCTTAACATAAGTTGGTTTGATTATAATTTTTTACAACTAGAGTTAGGAATCCAGAACCTGTTTCATTGTTGGTTGAACTTCAACCAAATGGATAAAACATTGTTCCTCTGCTCCGCTTCTAATTTTACCACACCACGACAAACAGGCAATGACAAATAAACAGCTAACAAACACCTCGACCAGTGTTTTCTTTGAGAAGTCTTACAAATAAGTCTCAAACAGATTTATTGGTTTGAATCAGTAAAATGACTCACTCTCAATTGCAGTGGTTCTTGATTCATTGAACTGCAAGCCATATTTTTGTCCAGGTCAACCTGAAATGATCCCAAGTTATGGGAAAATGTTTATCAGTGTAATACTTTATTAGGTGAAATCCAGTGTAATTAGTGGCTGTTTATTTTAAAACATGTAGTTAAAGACAAACATATTGTAATAAATAGTACCTTTTTTTTATTATTATTTTTATCTTTTTTTTTTTTTATTTATTATCATTTTTTGTTTCATCTATAGCTATAAGTAATATATAGGGGAAAAGTGTTTTACAAGAGTGTTATAATCGTTAAATGAAATCGAAATAAAACTATCAAATTCCTGGCAATTTTCATCCTCACCAAAAAAAGACAATATCATTTTTCCATTTTCTCTCTCCAGATGGTCTCGTCTACTATGAACTTTCTAATTAAGAGAAACTACCTGACTTGGTCTAGCAGATAATTGACCTCAACTGGAGTTGAAGCAGAGGGAGCCAGGGGCACTGTCAGCTAATGGAAGGCAAATCCGCTACCTGGGGAAATGGCTAGTGTGTTCACACTAATCCTCTGGCCTGCAGGCTCAGGTCTGATTTAATAGGGGCACTGAGGGGATAGGGCATTGTCCACACTGCCTGTCAAGAGCACAGCAACATGTGAGACGGGCTTACTTGTCTGTCTCTCCGTCTCAATTACCGGCAGCTCCGTGTATATTTGATTCATGAGGAGAAGAGTATAGCAAGACGGAGAGGTGGAGGATTGCGCTGAGGTGTTGCTTAGCTCAGGGTTTTTTAGCTCAGGGTTCCCCCAGAAGGTTCTAAGGGGTCACTTGAAATTTTCAGAGAGAGAGAAGAAATAAAACAAAAATAATGTTCAGTAGACTTTTTTTCAGTAGACACAATTTTTGTGTTCATAAGTCTTTATCTCCTCTTCTAGTATCTACATATTACCCAGTATTATTTATATTTGCTTTGTATCTTTCGAGTAAGTACCTTTCAACTCGCTCAATGGGGGCTGTAAGGCAGTATTCTTAAGGTAAAATGTTGTGAAAGTTGCTGCAGTATAAATAACTTTGATTTGAAAATGTTTCTCTGAAGGTTTATATATTAGCCATTAAGTGTAGCCAATTATTTAAATTAGGAAACAATATGTTGTCTTTATAATGTCAATATTACTATTTATAACAGTTTAATTGTGTCTTTATACATACAAATATATAGATGGATATATTTTAGGAAGAGGGTCCCTCACAAAATGGTTCATCATACTTGGGAAGCATTATGAAGCATCATGAAGATGGAAGACAGGAAAAGATTACGTTTTTAGCTGTTTTTATAACTGGGCATAGGTTGCTTTCCATTGTCTACCTTGTTTTCTTTCAGTAAATCATGCAGGACTATTGGGCGAACATCACATAATTAATATTCATGATGCATTTTATAATGTGCCATTCTTTAAACACTCAATGGAGTTGTTCAGCCCCATCCCCTTGCTTCTGATTGGCCCAGTGTTTTGAAACTGACTGTGCTGCATAACAAATGTGGCACTATTGCAATGTGAAACATTGTTTAAAGGCGTGGCAAGAGAATGATAAACATTAATACATGATTTAAATGGCCACAGCATAGAAATAGGTCATAGAGCAAAAACACATTCTACTTCTCGGGCCCCCTTGGGCCCTTTGAAACATTAATGGATATAGTGAATTACTTTAGGGCTGTAAATGACAACGATTAGAACCCTCCTTTCTGACCACAGGTTAATGAAAGTCATTGCATTATTTATGGTAAAAAAACAGTTACTGACTAAACTAACATGCAATGTATATTAAACTAACATACATTGAATGTTTTGCATCTCATTCCAGTCAATACTTATTTTGAATGTAAACATTCACTGGACTGGGACATCCTAACAAACAGCCTTATGCCTGCAATTAGCATTTGAAAATGCAGACCATGACTTAATAATTGGCCGTGGTAAACAAGGCAGACAATGACATGTTTCAGGAGTCAGCCCACCTTTAAAACCACCTACTCTTAGGCTGCTCTTAAACCAGCCTAAGATGGTTTATCGGTCTGTCATTTATTCATCCTTATATAATTTCAAACCTTTAACCCCTATTTTTTTTACTGAGGAACACAAAAGAAGATATTTTTAAGTGTGTTGGTAACCAAACAACAGTGGCACCCATTGACATTTATTGTTTGAATACAAAACCACAGAGACATTTCTTAAAATATCCTCTTTGTTGTTCCACAGTGGGAAAAACGTCATATAGGTTTGGAATGACATGAGGGTGAGTAATGATGGAAAAAGTTTGTGTGAACTATTCCTTTAAGCTTGTCTTGCAGGTCTTCCAGTCTGGCCAAGCTGATATGTAGCTGGTGTAGTTGGTCTCCCAGGCAGACCATGTTGGTGCTCAGTAGTTTAGCTGTTCTTTTAATCTGGCCAAATAAAAAACAATTAAAACCCGTCTATACCAGCATACAGACCAGATGGACCTGTTTATGTATTTATTTTACCTGGATGGTTATGAATCATGTATTTGACAAAAAGGTTTACATTTTTACAACACAATCCAGTGAACCGTCATATTGAGAGAAATAACAGTAGTAGATAAGTCAGCTGTGATTCACACAGATTAACAAAGTTAATATTTAATAGCTCAGAGGTGATCAAATGAATGGCCATCACTCTATATGTAAATAAGCAACATGTCATTTCCTGCCTGTTCATCTGTGACTTTGGCAATGTTCCCATCACGAAACACATTGAACTATTTCTGGAATGAAGGGGTCAGTGTCATAATTAACCTTGCTCATTTAGGAGAGCATTCCTTAAATGTACCATTCCCTTCAACAAACTAGTCCGTCTGTAAGACCACAGAGACAGACATTGACAGAATTGTCAATAATGAGCTTAGGACAAAATTTACAACAAAGATCTGATAAGCTTGTTTTCTTATTAACCTCAGTTGTGGAGGGAATGCCATGAAACACAGTTATCGGTGGATTTAACGGCCTTTATAGCAACAGCAGATAATAGGCAGTCAGCAGATTTTTTTTTCTGGTAATCTATATCAGTGTAGGTTGTTAGTTCTCATTAGCATCACATCTGTGCTACCCTTTGATGATGTCGCCATTCAGACGGACGGGTAAGGCTGTCAATTTCGGTTCATGGGTTTATTGAGGATTTTTTTAGATGTTCTGTAAAGGACTAGTGCTGCTGTACTGTTGTGGACAGATGTTGTCATTTGTTCACTAATATTAATGGTAATTGTTAAGGAAAACGTCACTGTTACTCATTGTTAATGGGAGTGCAAAAAACATCTTGGTTCAGACATCAAAATGTGGAGTTTTAATAAAAAGGAATTTTAATAAATTTAATAACATACATTGCCAGTTTTGCTCAGTAAATGCATAGATCAGCAACACTAATTTTAACAAATCCGTAACTGGTAACTTGTCCTGACTCTTGTGTTTTGTGCATAAATGATACCTCAAATTGTGTGGCTTGTTAAACAGCTAAAACAATCCCATTGACCTAATATCATCAAGGTGGGCTCTTTTCCCTTGGGCTAGTAAGCAACCACCCAGAACACCCTAGAAACCATAAAAGCAAACTTGGTAAAACCTTTAAGGAAAATACAGTTGCACAATTCCCTGGCAACAATTTTCAAGAGCCCAGACAGTTACCATTCACATTTATCTCAGAAAAGGTAAAAATCTTGCTAATACCTAACTATTAAGTGTTGCAGGCTTTAATCAGACAGATATATAGCTATTTAGTTTTATTTTGCAGACAGTTGCAGTGAAAGCTCCATGATCAACACACACAGTCATCTGTCTGCTTAATTGAAGGCAGAGCTGAGGTGTTTCTTGCAGACAGACAGGCGTGTGTAATTATTTCAGCTTGTCAGTTTCTATCCTGTCTGTCTGTCAGCCTCTGTAAGACAGTCACTGCAGCAGAGAGACACTGGGCTGGAATAGAGGGATGAAAGACCAAAGAAGATGTGGACAGAGGAAAGGTTTGAGGTCAGGAGGAGGTGATGGTTTCTCTTGCCAAAGTGAAGCTGATTTGCTGACTGTCTTTTCATAAGCCATACATCCTCATCCTTCCTGCTGTTGGGTGAATCAAAGAGAAATGTGTAGGGTATATTTCACCCTCTATATATCTATATACATTACTTTCATTTTTAAAGCCTATTTTCCATAATGCAAAATATCTCATTCCTGTATTACTGTACCCAGACTTTATATATTTTGGTTGGTGTGTGGTGCAAAACTCAATATCATGATGCTAAAGTGTTTTAGGTGGTTACCAGGGTGTTGCTATGTTGTTTAGGTGTGTTTTGAGTTGTTTCACCATGTGGCAATTAGCATGTCAAATAAAACACCATAAAAGCAAATAGCAAAACGATCGTCACTTCTATTTCCAGTCTGTTGCATTTTTCACAGGATCCCAAAAGTTGTGGGGAGCGCACACACTCATACACACTCACACAGATGAACACAAATAAGGCCTTTCCTTTCACACAGTGGTATGGAAATTGCCCAGAGAGCATAACAATGTATAAACCCTGACCTCAAGACTGTGGCAGTATACATTTTCCCAGTCGAGTCTGTTTCACCCTTGTGACCTTCCACACCAGGCCATGGGGCTATCAGTCAGAGCCTGTCCCTCCTTTTGACCTATGGGGGTTTACACATACTCACCACATGCTATTTAGCACACACACAAGCACACATATCAGTCAGTTGCAAGACACATAGTAACCACTGAAAATCTTTAGACACTGAAGATGGGTCACATTGGTTAATATAATTTACAGACATGTGGGAAGCCAGTAGCACCCATAGGAAATAATTACAAATAAGATCCTTGCTATATTCTCCTAGACAGCAGTAAAATCAAATTAAGAGTACTGAAGTGTGTTGTTAGGAATAATACTGAGTAGTTTTTTAAGAGATCTTTTTACAAGAGTTTTATAAGAGATCTTAATAATGTCTTAAACTGTGCTCAGATTTGCTGAGATGCCAGATTCTGCAATCAGTCAGAGATTTTATTATGAACTAATTTTTTCTCCAATTCAACATTTTATTTTTCATTTATTTATTTATTTATTCTGAAAGAAAAATAAGGATAAATATCTGAGCTACACTCTTTAAATAATGCTTCTGGGGATGATTTTTAAGTAGCCTTAAGCACACCAAAAGTGCCCCTGCAGCTGGAGTCGTGTTGTTTAGGGTTAATTCAGGAACATGTAGGAATTTGGTCCAGTTAGAACAGGGAATAATGAGTGACAAATGACTTAATTACGGGTCATTTCCTCTGAGGTCATCTATCCGGGACTCATCTTTCAGTTTAATCAATCTAGTGTCCTCACTCCACAGCAAAGTGAAGGGCTAAGTACATGTGTTTAGGTGGCAATATGAGTACTGTTTACTTTTGTTTTGTGCTGTTCTCCACTACATATCTCAGATTATTTGATCTTGAAAGAATTTGATTGGAAATATTTTGGTGAGTTTAGACTTTGATAGACTTGACACATCTGATATCTACTAAGCACATCTGCACAATTTGAGATATTGCTTTTGATTTATTCTTTATTGCTGCCTTGAACAAATAATTAAGATATTAATAATCTCATTTGTGATTGGGCATGGCTGTTTGTTCATATAAATATGTGTGAACATGCACCATGGCTGTTAACTTGCCTTGGCTCTGAACTGCCAGTAAAGGAAGCCATGGTGAATGGGTAAAGAGTGAGAGGGTGTGTATATGTGTGTCTGTGTGTGCGGTTGTGTGTGTGTGCGTGAAGGGTATGACTGCTCCCCTACCGACACCTCCTGATGTGATGACAAGTTCCGAAGGCCTCCTGCACAGCGTGAAGCCCCCAGCCCTGACATCTAAAGAATCTCCTGCCCCGCCTGAGCAAAATCTTACACAGCTAAACGTTTTGTACTCTATCCATGCATCTCTCTCTCTCTCTCTCTCTCCATTTACTCTCCTAACTCTTTTTTAACACAAATCAACACACAGAATGCCTGGCTAATTGTTTATTAAAATGTATACAGCTCAGCCAATGGACCTGTTTTACTTTCCATTCTTATTGTGCATGATTAATTTCTCCATGAGTTACCACAAATATAAAAAAGCATATAGCACATGAATCATATAAATTATTTTTATGATAATTTACTGGAGTTGTTGTGGAGCTTTACAGCCCAATCATTATTTATATTTACCTTTATTTTCATTGTCTAAAAAGGGGAGGTCAGCTATTGAAACATTCTGCACCACTTAGTCCAGATAAATATGGAAGTGAAAACACTATTCCACATTTAAAAACATTTAGGTACTGAAAACTATATTTTCATTCAAATATATAGCATAGCTTGCACAGCTAAAAAGTCACAAAAAAATGTGTTTTGCCTCAGTTTTAAACTTTGATAGTGCTTCTCTCCACCATAGTTACACCCACCAGCCTAGTGGTAATCCACACCACCGTTAGAGAAAGAAAATGCGGGTTAAAAGTAGCATCTTAACAAGTATAAACAAAACACAGCGTTGGTGGCAGTTTTCTAAAAATTGCCAGACGTTAATAAGTCTCTGGTCTCTACAATTTCTTTTGTCAAAAATAGCTAACACCAAAAACTATTTAACTGTTAGCATCCGTGTTTCTTGTTTCGTCGCGAGACGCCACTTTGTCGGTCACTTTATGACTCCTGTATTCTGTGCACACATAAAATTTAAAGGGATTCACCTCTATATTTAAATGTGTTTGTCACTCACAAGACTTTTAACTACATACAAAGCCAATAAGTGTCCTCAGAAATGAGCCCTTTTAAATACAAGAGCCTGTGAGAGCTTGTTTTTTGCTGTCTTTAAGAATGTTCCCACTTCCTAATCTCCACCCCAAACAAACTTTCACCTCAGCCCATGTCTGTCTAAACCTCAAGTAGACTGGTTGTCTTGTACAAGAAGGTTCCTTAAGACAGAATGAGGAGGAGTGAAGTCAAGGGGTGAGGGGCCAGGCAACTGCTCACAATTAGTGCTGTTTAGGCCGCCACCCACTTGCATTCAGCCTATGACTGGTCTGTCACTACACATGACTGACGGGTGGAATGCGTCATGTGGTGGCTATATGGGTGGATGGGGGAAGGGCTGGGTGGCAAGAAGAGTGAAGGACACCAATTAGAGTGTGGGGGAAGTGTTTTGCCTCCCTGATATTTGGTGCAGCTGGAGGGTTGCAGAGTCCAGATATCAATCAATCTATGTCAGGATACAACAACTTATCTGCTAAACAGCAACAGCACAGCCACTTATTAAATAAATACACTAATCCTTAATTGAAAACGAAATGTTTAAGAGTTCCACTTTTTATGGAAATAATTATAGAATGTTAGAGGACAGAGTTTGTGGAATGCAAGAGATTACAGAAGATATTAGAGGATAGCATATGGTGTCCCAGGTAGTCTGACTAAATAAATTTCTTTGCAAGCCAAATATAAACTGCAAATATTTTATTTCAATTTAGTATGTGCTTTACCACTGCACTGTGTGTATTGTGTTTTTAGAAGACTTTAGGATGACTAGACACAAGTGAAGCGTTTAGGACTGTGGATTCTTCTGATGCCATCAACCAATTAGCGTACACAAAAAGATTTGTCACATGCATTTTATGACTCCATTGATTGGCTAAAAATGTTTTATGAGCAAAGATGGCAGCATGCAGGTTGCATACTTTTGGGATTGTTAGCCAACCAACTGAATCCAACAGAGATAAAATTGTGAATGAATGCTAATATATAGCTCTCTCCAGGTATAGTAGACAATCTTGACTGCAATGAGTGACATTTTGTTTTCTTCATTTTTTTTCAGTCCTTTTTAACTGGGCAGCTCCTGCAACAGTGAAATCTTATTGGCTGTGCTGCTCAGTATTTTGCTTTAAGGGAGTACAGAAAAATTAAGCTTGAAGCTTGAAAGTTTTGCATTTATTTAGGACAAGTTGTTAACGTTTACTAAAAACACATGCCCTAAATCTTTTCAAAAAGCTGTTTAAGCAAAACTGAAAGGTGAAAGGTCAGACAGTCTGACAGGTATTTAGCAGTTAAGTTAAAGATTATGTTGCATTGTGGGCTACACTTATCCAGAGTGTTCTACTATTGTGTCTTATCCCCTGGAGTGACGTTCGGTCAGAAACTTTATCTTACCCATGGCGTCTTAATCACTAACTGGAGGCTGATCCTCTGTCCTGGCTGCCCCTTCTCACACCTCTCCCTGTCTCAATTGAATGGAAATTATGCGTAAATACATTAAGTCTAACCTACATTATGTGCAACCCAGTAGAAGACAAACAATATTAGTTATGGGTGCAAAAGATGGAGCAGAAGCTTGGTTTTGGTAGTACTGCAGGTATATTTGTGTTAAGAGTAGATTAAGGTCATTCTGAAGGAGACTAGCTGACTGGAGCCAGTTGGTGTAAACCTTAAACACCACCAGACTGGAGTCGAGATAGAGCTGATTCTAGATCTGATGAGGTTAAAAATAGATTAAAGAATTCACTTGTAATTGTTGATAAAAATCAAAAATTCAAAAGGAACAGACAGGACTGGTAATGGCTAATGGAATGGGATTATAAACCAACAACTCAAAAGAATCCAAACAGGATCAAATAAATATTCCCAACAAATCTACTGAGAATCACATAAGACATTTTTGTGTAAACGCAACTGAAATTTCTTGAATGTGTTTCATGTGTCACCATACATCTGGAATAAGTAGCTGTTATTTGTCAGTAGCATGTGCTGTTATTGTGCTGTCCAGTTGTCTGGTGTCGGGGAGGGTGTGGAGCTACACTACTGCACAAACCATTTCCTGTTCTGCACGCTCGGTCGACAAGGCCGTCGCCAAGACTCACCGTCGCCCTGGATACAACCCAACAGGGTGCGGTGGACTGTCTTCGTGGACCACTGGGAGAACTCTGGGACCAGGCCAGACCACAGTTATGAGTAAGAACAGGGATTTCATTTTTCCGTCTTGTCAATGTGACAAATGGCCGGACAGTTGTTTTAAACATGTTTTTATCTTTTTCTACTTCAAATTCTTAACAGTGTTTTTAAAGTACTGCTATTATTTTCATTGTATCATAGTCATTTGATGTTTTTTTATCCAGTGCTATATCACAGAATTAAGGAAAATACAGTAAGACCATGTTTCATCGTTGGGTTCAGATAGCAATAGAATATAACTTTTGTTTTTCTAAACTATCAGATATAAACTTTTCACTTGGCAGACAAGTGAAAAAAATCCCAAAGACTTTTATTGTAGGAAGGACCTCAGTAACCACCTAGCAACCATCCAGAACACCCTAGCAACTGAATAGCAAAATAGTAACAATTTAGAATACCTTAGGAATGCCCTGACAACAACGCACAACACCTTAGCATTGTATATAAATTTTGCCTGAGCAACACCACTCACCTGTTCTTTTCATCACTTTCTGTCTGTTATTTCTATATCAAAATATCATATCCATTGCTTTTAATTGCCACTGTAGGAGCAATGAGTGACATTTTGTTTTCTTCATTTTTATTTCAGTCCTGTTTAACTGGGCAACTTCTGCAACAGTGAAATCTTATTGCCTGTGCTGCTCAGTATTTTGCTTTAAGGGAGTACAGAAAAATTAGGCTTGAAGCTTGAAAGTTTTGCATTTGTTTAGGACATGTTGTTAACGTTTACTAAAAACATATGCCCTAAATCTTTTCAAAAAGCTGTTTAAGCAAAACTGAAAGGTGAAAGGTCAAAGAATCTGACAGGTATTTAGCAGTTAAGCTAAAGATTATGTTGAGTTGTGGGCTACACTTATCCAGGGTGTTCTACAATTGTGTCTTATCCCCTGGAGTGACGTTTGGTCAGAAACTTTATCTTACCCTCACAGCAGGTGAAAAGCCATTTTCTAATTTGAATGAAAGTCTTGATATGTGTGTTTTGATTTTTTTTTCAGTTTTTGGGCAAGGAAAAATACAAATTTCCTCGGCTGAGGCCACCCCACGCACCTCATAAAAAACATTATGCTCCAAATTCCTTTATTATGGATCAGATCCTTAAAAAATCAACATGAAGGACTTTTTGCAGAAAAACAAATGCAACATCGCCTAACAGCGGCAGAATGTCATATTGTAGATCTAGGGCCTTGCCGCCAAAAGCTGTCAACAGGCATGTCAAACTCACCCAGGTTGGCCAATTAAGAGAAATTGACATGTAGATTGCCACGCTGTCATATCCAGCTCTCGCACTAGGCTAACAAACCAGCATGACATTTGTACATGTTTGTATTATTTACAGGATCTTCATCAAGGCTTTTTTGTATTCTTTTTTCAAAACTTGCTATAAATATTCAATGTGACAACAATCCAAAGCTCTGAAACATATGTAAGAGTAAGTCTTGACATGATGTGACAGACAGAGATGAAGCCTGAAATTTATTCTGGTTGCAGTGGCCTGTTTGATACCCATGAAGACAGCCCAGAATATTAATTGTGACAGAGACGAATACATGTACATATGTTATAAATAGAATTTATCAGAACATTTATCTGATTCAAACAAGCCCTGTTGTGAACAAAACAGTCTCTAAGGACAAATACACTTCCAATGTTACTGTGCAACTTTGGATATTTGTATCATTTTTGTGTGTCACCACAAGCCAACAATAACCTAATATTTTGAGAAGTGTTATACAGTACTGTGCAAAACCTTTGGCCCACCATTAGGTTTCGAATTTTCTTTTTGGATGACTTCAGGACAGTCTTACAAAAAGAGTTCAAGATGTGCTTAGTACCAAGGGAGGTAAACTAAAATACACTAAATACTGACTTTACATGAAGGAGCCATTTGTTCTGAATTTTATTATTATTTCACATTAGTTTCTCAGTAGTTCATATTAGTTTC
>JAZGTI010001409.1:25094-44833 GCA_036877585.1 Botia kubotai
TTTTGCATATTTGCATCATTCAAAGAGAAACTAGAATTATATGCAAATAAAATACTAAACAGATAACATTCCTAATTATTTCATGGATTTTTGCATTAGAGACTCGGAAAATGGATCACATCAATTATTTATTCTTGGAAACACATTGTGATGTTTGCATTTTCACATTTTAGAAAGTATTAAAAATTGAGTAGAGCAGCTGATTATTCAAAATGGAGTTCAGTATTATCAAGCATGTACAATACATTAGCCTGAAGCACAAAATGTGGTAGATGTAACAACATCCTTTTAAACAGCCAGCAAAGAACTAGAAGAAAATGTGAGTGGTGTTTGCCCATGCACAACCATGCCACAATTTTAGGCTGTTGTGGATGGTTGCCAAGGCATTGCTAGGTGGTCATTAGATGGATGCCAGAGTAAAAATAAATTACCCCAAAGTCTTTATAACCCCTTTCACAGGTCCTATTACAATGCATCTCAAATGTATCTCCTGGGACCAGAGAGTCTCTTAATTGATAACTACATAATCACTTCAGCATGTAACTAACAAAGAGACAGACTGGGTTTCTCCCAAATATACTCAGATTTTAATCTAACCACAAACATGATGTTTCAAATACAATTATCAATTATTTTAGCACAGTCGTTGATTGACTGGGAAGTAGGTGGCCTTCTCAGTTGTCTTAGATGCGTCAGAACAGATGAGCTGTCCTACTAATGGAAGGTGGGTGTAAGTGTGGTTTAACTCATCCAGTCACAAAACATTTGGTATCCATTCACACCTGGCTGTATGTAGTCCATTTGAAATTTGAGTCATACCCAAGATGGATTTAAATTCCAGGTGTAAAGGTAGGGTGTTATTATTTGGGTCTCTGGATATGCATCTGGTCCCTCCGATCTAAGTTTATATTTTTGCTCAAGGGCACTTCAGTTGCTACCTGCCAGCACTGACTCACTGACTTACTAACCAGTGGGCCACAACTACCCAATGAAAAGGAACTTACTACTCGAAACAACCACCAATGTAAAATAATGCCATACAAACTTAAATTCCTCAAGGTCATGTCCTTGTTGAATAAAGAATGCATATGTTTATCGTTATATTTATGATCAGGCTTCACATACTAAAGGTCGATTTTTGACATCGTTCCTTAATGTTAACCATAAATCAAACCCATAATTCCATACAATATTTATGTTTTTCCAAAATAATTGACAGCAGTGTTAGATGTTGTTATTGATTTACAGATAGCACAGAGAAACAGGAGAGCACTTGTGTGTATCGTCATGTGGAGAGTTGCAGGTGATGTTTTACCTTGGTTTGTAAAGTAGCTGAGAAGCAGGAAAATCTAGCTGTGGTCAGTGTTTTGTGTGCTTGACTCTTTCGGGCTGCTGCAGTACAGAACACTATTTTAAAACAGAGTCTGCTTGGCAAGATGCACTCCTCAATAATGCATTACCTGCCTAATACCCCAGGGTTCTCCATCTACCTCCCTCCCTCTCAAATGAAGGCTTGTGTTTGTGCATTCTTGTTTTTCGTCCATTGTGGCGACCAAATGTCCCCACAGAGTTGAAAATGTGGTCTACAAGGACACAAATGTGTATGATGAAATGTGTATAACGTGCATAACGACAATTCCTGTGTCCTCATAAACGAAATCACTTACATACACTTACATCACACCATAATAGATGATTATTTTTGGCAAGATTTACGGATAGGGTATACAGTTAGAATATACAGGGTATAGAGGATATAATATACAGTTTGTACAGTATAAAAGTCATTCTGTCTATGTAGAGTCCCACATATGCCAACATGTTTGTGTGTGTCTTGGATGAGGTGAAAGACGTCTATTGATTAGTGTGTGGAAAGTAAGTTAGTCATCAGTGGAGATGGAATTCTGGTTACTAGACACACACACATATCTATTTAAATACACAAACATAAACATACACACCCACAAAAATGAAAATCACAAATGAGATCTCTTTAATATAACTATTACACTTATGTATACCTTCAAATAACATTATAAGAGAGATAATGGAGATTTTTACTCTTCTTTCAGAAGAGATGGTTTTATCTCTACAGAAGAGAATTTACCTTGACTACTGAATCCACATAATTCTATAGCTCTACTCTGTTTGTTAATCAAAAATGTAACACCTCATTTGTTTCTGTCTCAGATGTTTCTCCTACAAATACGAGAAATAAAGTTGATACTTTAATGACACAACTGAGAACACTTTCTGAAAAGTCTGAGCTGTGAATGAGCATTCTCTGAGTAATACAATTTTCCTCTGGCTACAAGCAGCAGGAGATAGAAAATGGAAAAACAAATACAGTTCTCAAACCCATGATCTGGTCTCTGATTTAACAAAGCATTCAGCAGGTAATCGAATTACAAAAGAAAACAGACACCAAATTAAAAATAATCAACCCATTTCTATTATAGTTACATAAATTGCACAAACAAATGCACAAAGTTATCAACCATCCAGAAGAAAATCTAATTTAACTTAATCTAACTTAATTCAGGGAATATTGCTCAATATGTCAAGTAAATATACCTAATTACTACCCCCCCCTCTTAAAAAAACAGACCTCTTACACCTTTATATTGCTTTTGACACAATGATCTCGTCACAAACTGAGCACTGTGAAACACCCTAGCACCCTAGGCAGGTGCATGCTCAACCTTTCACTACCAACAGCAGGTTAACCTCTTGCTTGACACCTAATACTGCACCTCGCAGTCTGCCATTAGGGTGCTGCTTGTGGTCTTAACCCCTGTGTCCCCACCTACCTCACACACACATACACATTTACATAAGCCCAGCCCTTAAAAGCTTCTGTAACATTCACCACAATGAGGCCCAAACCAGATGGCAAATTAGTGGCAATTGTTCAAAAACAACACAGTCATTTTAAGTAACAACTTTTCCATTCTGCTCCAGCTGCTGTGCAGTTTCTTTAACTGCAGGAATAAACATTTTTATCATCTCCTAGTTGCTTTAAAAGCAAATAAAATCATAATCTGTGCCTTTAAGTGGCTGTGTTTTGGGTTTGACGTCATCTGATATACCTGTTATACCTTAAAAAGTTAGACATGAATAAATAAAACGTTATACGTAGTAGAAATACATATTTCCGTCTTTCTCTTCCAGTTAATTGGACAAAACAGGCATATACAGATTCCTCTCCAATTAATGACACCTCTCTCTAAATTATTAATACCGCCTTCTACTGACTATAAATAGCAAGTTGTATTTTGTGTGATGTCTGTGCCAAGTTTGTGTGTCAGCATGAGAATGATAAATGACACAATGAGGCATAAATTATATGATTTTTCTAAACATAACAAACACATTTTATCCAAACCAAATCACTTAAGCACACATCACATCATAATTACAGCTTCTAAACTCTTAAGTATGAACTTCCCAGGACGATTTGATGGCAACTGTAAACTTAAGAATACTGGCTTGTTAAAGTAAAATACAAGCCCCATGATATTTTCTGCTCCGTTTCAGTGGGAAGTATGTCAACACTGAAAATTAAATTGTGTCTTTAATGGCCCTATGTGTTTTTAATTGCATTTGATGGAGTCTTCATTTAAATATAGTTACATTTTAAACACCACATACATTGACTGTAATTACAGACACATATTTTTACATACCTTTCTGTCAAAACCTTGAAAAAGTTCTGTTTTATTAACTGCTTTTGAATCTTATTTATTTAGTTATTTATGCATGTATGTTTTTATTTTGTTCTCTTAACTTTAAGCTCATCCAATTAAAGTTAAGAGCTGATGTTCGATGTACTCTTTGGCTCCCCTTAAAACTAAATATTTAATTGGTGCTACTTAAATAAGATAATTCTGAGCAAGATTGTAAATAGGAAATAAAAAACTGTTGTCTAGCCATGTTTGGAGCGTGCTGTTGTCTCATGGCCACAGACTGATGAGGTACTTCATTTGTGCTTAAATTTAGCGCTAACAGGATCTATCAAACCACATAATGGCAGCCTCCGCAGCACTAACAAACCATGACTTATTTTAGCTTCTCCACTAAGAGTCTTTGGGAACGTGGGTCTTATTCAAAAAGGCTGCTATTTAACTACGCTTTATTACTATTAAAACTTAAATCAAAATATACATGTTAATGCCAAGAAAAACAACATAAACGTTTACAGCATTATAGCTCTAATTTTCAAAGTATGCAATTACATTTTATTTTGTTTGGCCTTCCAGTTAGCAAGCCAGACAAAAATATTAATGCTGTTTCATTTACCTTTGGAAGGAAAACTGGAATCATACTGAGGTTGAGATGATAGTACCACGATTTTGAAATATAAGATGTAACATATGCTCCTATGTACCAAATTCCTTCCACCGTGGCCATTTTAAAGGCCAAAGTTCCATTTAAAGAGAGTAATATGGTGCTTTTGGTCAGACGAAAAGCTTTAAACAGAAAAGCTAAAGGGACCACACAGTCAGGCAGTGAGGTGGTGGTGCATTAGGCTGGTAGGTCGGTAGGCTGGCTTTAGGTCGGTGGCAAATCCATTCAGCAAACATTAGAACGGCCAATAAACGGCAACAAAAACCTTAGTGGTGTCACACCCCCTATTTTCAAGGCTGTTACAGTTAATCATCTCACTATTTATTTTGAGAGTAATTCATTTCCACATACTGTGCATTTATAACTGCACGTGGTACGTTCAGTCAGCCATGAACGTAATGAAGATGTGTGAGAACATGGTGCAATTAACAGCATGTGAAATAAGTGGACAAACAGCATGACATCGTTTGGCCAATGTAACCAGTGAGCTAATTCAATGGTTTTCAGAGAGTCAATTTTTTCAAAGACTTTCTATAGGTAATTTAATGTGTACTTTCTAAACAAAACGCTACCATGTTTATTGTGATGTACTGATGATACATAATAAAGCAAAACTTTTGTTTTGTGTTTGTGCTATTTTTAATTTTGTGTAAGTCTTTTTACACACAGGGCTCAAACCCACATGCTATATTCAATATGCTCGGAGAGTTTTCAGACAAGCAACAAAAGTTAGTATGTTGATGTTAAAGAATGCTTTTTTGAAGCCTCCAGCTAATTCCTGGCTGACAAAATAAATATTCTATTACAAAGACTGTGTATATCTGCAAAATGACACAAACTTCATTCACTGCTCTCAGGCCAAACAACAGAATAGAAACACACTTTAAGAATATAAGAACTTGTACTCATCAAGTAATAGGTTTGTGGAATAATTCATGTTTGAGATAAATAATAAAAATCATCAATTCAACAATGTTATTTTAAAGTCTAAATTTTGGATTTAACACCTTTCAACATTTCTTAAAACAGCAATGATTTACAAGCTATATAACTGCATATAAAACACCATATAAGGGCAGAGAAAGGGATGGAAATGGTAAAATGAACAAGGGATGTGCTGACAAAACTGTTCCCTTAGGGTTAGGAAGAGTACTCCGTCTCAACACGTTGCACTAAAAGCATGTTCACAGAGTCTGAAGTCTATACAACCCCTGTCGCTTTCTTCTCCCTGTCTGTGGGTCCAGTTTCTGCTATTTGTTCTGGGGTGCGCACAAAAAAACCCTTCTGAAAACACAGGATATACTCTGAGAGGATGTGGAGTTCTCTGCTTGGCTGACATTCTGTACAATAAACTTTTTTCCTTCTTTTCTGATGTGTATACATGTGGGTGGCCGGTTGTGTGAAGATTTTCCTTAGCTACCTCTGTCTCTTTGGACTCCTTGGTAACAGTGCTGGTAACAGGGTGAGACCCCTTACAGATGAATCCAGCCTGCAGGGCAAGAACTGTTGTCCAGGCCTGACAATAACACCCTCTCAATTTACCTAAAAACAGCATTTGTAAAACTACAGTGCAATTAAGTTCAGTTGAATTCGCCTTTAATATGAAAGCTAAATGGAGGATGACAGTGTCTTTGCTCTTATTTTGGCTTAGCGTAGATGTTAAGGAGTTTGACTTCTTGTTTCATGAAGTCTCATGTTCTTGGCAGACATCACTAGCCCGAATATTTCTGACAAATGATGAACTGACATACAACATTTCCTGTTTGCATGCTTTGTCATGTGGATTAGCTAAGCATGGCTAATCCACCTATATATTAAACAGAAGTGATTAGTTCACCAACAACTAGGTCACTTATTGTTAAATGTGTGCAGATTAATGATAAGTAAAGTTCTTACTCTGTGTTAGGCTCTGCCAAGATTTGACACACTCTCTTTGGAAAACTTTGAGTGTGGTGGTAATGCTGAGTGTATGCTTGAGCATTTGTGTAGTAGCTGCTGCCAACGGAACTTCCTGCAACATGTCAGACATAATTCATTTCTGGCTAGAGGGAAGGTCCTGTTTGGAAACAGATATACAATCACTCCTGCAGGTTGGCTTTTGGACAGACAGACAGTTGGGCAGATGAGCACATGGAAAAAACAAGCAGTACAACAAGCTCATTTGCTTGCTGGTTCAACTAGATTTTACAATGTGATTGGTGCTTGTCTGTGTAAAAGTCACCACCACAGTCCATTGCTATGTTGCTACTATGGTGTTCTGAGTGTTTTTTACATAGTCTTTTTAGATAGGATCTCTGGGTGGTTGCTAGAGTGTCACTGGGATGGTCTAAGTGGTTTGGGTTTCAGTGCATTGCTTTGTGTACTCAGGTGTTCTGGGTGATCGATAGGTGGTTAGTATTAATATAGGTCAAAAAGATCACCCCCAATCCTCTGTGATATAATGGTTTCTTAGATATGGCTCAGGTCTATTTGATGTTTTCACTCGCTGACCAATTTTATCATCCACCCAGCTAACTATTTTAGGCAGTAAGATGAACATTAATAATTTTTTTTTGAATGTTCTAGAAATGTTCAAAATGTAAAAACGCTAAATGTTCAAAAAGGAAAAAAATATATATTTATATATATATATATATATATATATATATATATATACATATGAAACATTAATAAAATGTTCTATTAGTATTACTGCAAGAACTTTGAGAGAACTTTTTAGGAAAATAAACAAAAAAAAATTGTTCATGCTCATTGGAAGAACAGTGCAGGGATGAGATTGACAATTGATACCTAAAGGGTTGTTTAGAATATCTAACCCTAGCTATTTGAGCAATAGTACTACTGCTGTTGGTCTTAGCATATGAAAGGAAGGGTTACACAAATGCATACCCAACGAGTGGATCAAGCAAGCTGTTGGCTTGTGTTAATAAACCTTTGACAGAGCTACATTGCCTTGGGTTACATTGTTAATAATGACAGTGCACCTGTCCTGTTTAACTGACAGTTTTAAACATCAGGCCTAGTTTCATTATCTCTGCCTTTCATACCCTGAGGCTCCTTTAAAACTAAGGCAAACCACAAAGAATGCTGTTCAGTTTTCAGGGGTCAAAATAGAGTACACACTGCAAGAAGCCATTAATGGATTTGATACAAGCTCTGGGAGTTACCCTGACCACTGCAACAACTTCCTGTCAGAAATTGCTTTTTTCTGAGGGAGGGGCTGCCAGAAGGAAATGGTAGTGGTGTGTTTGTTAGTCTGAGTACTTGCAGTGGCAGCTAACACTGCTGTTGGGTTTGGGAAGTTGGGTTTAGGAGGTGTTCTCAGGTTTGGCTGAGCTTTTAGAGTAAGTAGAAAAACATTTATGGAAGTTGGCTCGCTTAAGTTTTCTTCCCTGTTCTCAGTGGTGGCTGTAACAGCTGAAGGGAGGACTGGTAGACGACTAAACATTAGTCACCACATGAATCCAGCACTTTGAAATATGCTTCCTGTCAAGGTTTGGGTAAATATTATGAAGAGGCTTGCTCAGCTCGGCAGGAATTGGTCACTTTACTGGGAGAGAAATTACTAATTTATTGCGTCGGCTTCTGCTGGCAGGCAAAATGCACTGTTGGTATTCTATCAACTTGGAGGGGATTGGGTAGTTACCTCGTCCAGTGGCACTTATTGTAAGAAGGTTCAACTGGGTCTTACTCCAAGTGCAAAGTCACACTGACAACAGGTGGGACAATGGCCGTCAGTTGCATTATTGTTTAGAGCTAAATGCCCTTAACTGTACATTAAGGCTATATTGTACATTCTTGTACATTCTTGTGGAGAAGTCAGTAGGATTTGTATGATTAACCCCTGATCACTGTTGACTTTTATTTATCCTTAAATTATTTGATCTGCATGTTCACACTGTTTTGCACTGTAGTTTATTTAAATTGTTCACAACATTGTAAATGTTGTAAATGTAAACGTTGTAAATGTAAACTCCTTTATTTCAACAAAGCAAAGAGATATATCGCTCCATTGTTTTTTAACCTCTGCAATGTGTTTATACTTGATACAGCAACATCACAAAGATTTTCTAAGCATACATAATATCTGGCTGAAATTGTAGGTTTATAGGTCTGCCTGGGTGCAGAATGTCTTCACATCACTGGGATTCTGGCAATAATAGTTGTCCACAAAAACAACTTGAGATCACATTTAGTCTGTCTACATGACACACAAAGCAGAGCAATATGTATGAAAGGTTCATTATTGGTGTGCGTGTGCCCATATGTGCACTTGTATGTATATGGGTGGGTGCATATACTTTCATGTATAAGCAGGTCTTGTGCATGTGGTGTGTAAGGGGCACTTTAATAGATGAGAGCATATAAATGACAAGCTGACAAAGTGAAGGAAATTAAGTCTGTAAAATAAAGTCAGCTACTCTATTTTATCTGTCACCATCTCTCCCTGTCTTCCTCAAGAATTACTTTGGCTCTGCTCACTTCCTACTGTTCATGTGAGGATTTTATGGATGGCATCCGCTGACCAAACACACAGGAAGCACATCTGTTAAAAATGTGCATGTGTGTGTCCTATGAGATTGGCTTCTAGAAAAGACAGAGAGGTGCTTTTTCATAGGATTCCCATCTGTCAGAGGTAACAGGCTTAAAAAACAAATAGCTGAGTACAGTAGTGACGAGTACAGTAATGACAGGTACCGTAATGTTAGGCAAAGATGGGTACAAAAATAACAGGTACAGTAATATTGGGTACATTTAAGCACTTAGCAGATTCTTTTATTCACAGTAATGCTGGGAACAGTAAGTAACATAATGGTGGGTACAGTAATGGTGGGTACAGTAATGATAAGTACAAGTATCCCAGCATTCATGTATTCTGCATTCTGCTTAAACAGTGCAACAGTTAAACAGTATAGTAATTTTATAATGTTTTATAATAAACCTTGATATTGTAAAGGAATATCATTGTCTGTATTATGATGGATACTGTGGTTATCGTGGCAAAAGGAAAACCAGGTTATTATGCATATTGTAACTAAAAACCTATTACAATAAGTTCATTTCTATTTCACTGTTGAGTGGTATGCACATAGTTTTCTATCATTCATAGAAATCATAGAAATATTTGCAGAAAAAAGTTCTGCAAAACCACAGCATTCACCAAATAATGTGCTGTGTGTCAGTGTTCAGCTTCTGTTTCTGTTAAACACATTAGCCTAACGCAGGGTGGCTTGACATAAACGCAAACCTGATTGAAAGGGCTTGTTTAATTTCAGTTTACTGACAGTTTAACTAAACACAACTGAGGCATATGGTGCTATATAGAGGTTTAGATATTTCCACATCAAGTTATTTTTTAGAGGGTATTTTATCAGCCAAAATGTCTTGCACCCATATACAACGTCATGAGAACCTGCTCCAAGTATAATAACTCCATCCATTCCATATTTCAGGCAGGTCTGGTCCTCTTTCCTAGAGGTTTGAAAAACAATCTATATTCTCTTCGACCCTAGAAGCTGCATCTGTCAATAAAATAGAGGTGAACAGTATGATTATAAGGCTGCCTGGACATGAGCCATCGAAAGGAAGAAAGAAAGAAAAACATCAATTTTTTTCTATTTCTTTGCACTCTTTCTCTGTCTGCAGGTTTATTTTGGTCAAGCCACAATCCATTCACTATATAATGCAGCTGGCAGTAGTGGAAAAAACAGACTAGGCATTCTGTTTTCATCACCAGCCCCCGATCCATCGATCTATTTGAGACACGTTCACCCAGACATACAGATGTGCAGATGAAAGCTTGTGCACCTACAACTATTCCCCCCACCAACGTCTGGAAGAGTGGCTTTTAATTACCAGAAAGTTCCATATTTGCATGATGAGTCGTAATACGTTTGACACGTCGCGATATTGTGATGAAAACCTGTCCTACTTTCCTTCGCCTCCACTCCAAGAAAAATAATCTTTACGAGAGTGCTGCTATTTGGTAAGACCCACTCGATATAGCAGACAGGCCCTGGGATATGAAAGGGAGGTGAATGAAATAAAAATACTGGATTAAATAAAAGAAGGGAAGGAAAATTTAGTCTGTTTTCTCTTTTAGAGGAAAGATTTCCACAAAAACTGAAAATTCTGTCATTATTTACTCACTGCCATGTAGTGGTTAGTCAGCCGTAGAAAGTAAAACAAAAAACATTTAATCTGTGCAATATTTATTTTCTGATGCCGTATGATAGCTTTGTGTGAAACACAAAACAAATTTAGTAGTCCAAATTCATATGGAGTACTGTTCATTTTTTGCCCTTTCAAAGGCTTGACAGCTGTGTTGACAATGAACTTGTTGACAATAAATTGTATGGTGGAAAAGAGCAGTGTGCGATTTTTTTAAAGCATCTTATTTCTGTGTTCCACAGAAAAAAATAACACCATATGGGTTTGGAACAACATAAGGGCGAGTAAATAATTACAGAAATTTCATTTTTGGGTGAACCATTCCTTTAGGTCAACCTCGATTTGAGCAAAGGCATTAATCAGGAGGCAGCCTGGCTTGCTGCTTAATTGAGTCATATTGAGCCATGCGAACGCTCACATAACCTCACCCTGGACACATTTCAGGAGAATTGTACGTCAAACAGCGAGGTGAGTTAATCTACTCTGCAGAGGTGAGCTGCTAAAGCAATAATCATTTGAGCAAATACATAAACACGCAGGCTAGCATCTCTCCTAGTTCACGTCAGGTAGGATTTATGCTGACACTGTTCTCGGGTGTCCCACATCATGGTTCAGTTCACCGCGAGCCAGCACAGTGTTGATTTTGACAGCGGGTGTTGGGTAACATTCTCCTTCAAGCCTCAATACTGTTCAACTCCACGAGGGAAAACAAACACATAAACATATCTAAATTTAACATGTCCTCCTTGTCTAACTAAGTTGTTTTCTTCGTTTTTCTCTTTTCTCTTTGCTCTGCTTTTTCTCTTTCACATGCTTTTACCGTGAGGTGCTCTGAAAGCGCTCTTTGTTGCTACGCTCTACGGCATCTAAATAGGGCCAATCAAATGGCTCTGTCTGCAGGGCCCTGGAGAAGAGGTTCTGAATAGAATTCCTCCTCTGACTTCTCCCTCATGAGCTTTACAATGACAGACTACACTTTTATTCCTGTGCTCCCACTAATGGATAAGACAATATTTGCAGGAGTGTGAGGTGGGGGTCTCTCTGTTTCGTTTGATTATTCAGACTCCATCCATGCCAGCCAAACCACCCCCCATCTCTGCCTTCCCAATAAACATTCTGCCCATTTTCCTTTGATTTTCTTCAGGCCTCTTGTTCCCCAGGACCGCATTTGTTTCTTGCTTTTTGGATGCTCAGAATCAAAAAAGCAAAAAGGAAGGCAAAGAGAAAGCAACAGGTGTGAGATAGTGTGGGACAAACGCATTAGATGATGGCCATGAGATTACATCAGTTTTTCCCAATGAGAGAAAAGAGGTGCAGATTGTTGGATTTGGTGAGGAGATGGGTCCAGTCTACCTTTTCCCCAACTTAAACAGAGCCAGTGGTGGCTTTTTTGAGCTTTGTGCTAAGGCAAATCTTTGAATGTTGATAAAATGAACTGTTGAAATGAAAATCACAAACATGGAGCTTTGGATAATCCACAAAAGTGATTGTTTTACATGGGAAATGGCCTCAGGATATGAAAATCATATCTTTTCGCTGCCAAAATTAACCCAATTATCACCATCTAAACTGGAAAATGCTATGCTAAAGAGTACATAGATATTAACTGAAAGTGGGGGTTTGGAACAAGATTTTTAAAGAAACAGTGCACCAAAAATTTTGTTTTTTGCATGAAAGCATATAGCCAACATATAATCCTATGATCAGGGGGTGTTAGCTTTGTAACTCTTTGTCATCTCATTTGTGCATGTCATAATGAGTGAGAACCATGGGTCAGTATTATTTATTTATTTTGATGTGATGCCTCCACCCATTAGGAAAGAAAAAACATAGATGAGATGAAATATTTTAGATATTGCAAATAAAAACTATATTTTTTCCAGAGAAAAAAGACTAAAAAATCTCACAAATGTCTCCATTAGAGTTTATGGAGTTTATGGAGTCAATGTCAAAAACTAAGCTCAGATTTTAGAAGTCTGCAATCAAATTTTAATATTATTAAATATTTCAATATGAACTTAAACTTTAATTGACCAAATGTAAAAAAAAAGTTGGAATATAAATTAGTCCTATGGACTACTTTTATGGTGCTTTTTGTCGTTTGTCGTTTGTCAGTCAAGTCACCATTTATGTTCATTGTATGAAAAGAGCAAAGTTCTTTTTAGTGTATTTATAACAACATGAGGAGGAGTGAAGTATGACATTTTTCTTTTATATTTTTGGGTGAACTGTTGCTTTAGAACTTTTCTCATACCAAATTATCTCTCGTTTACACTGTCTTAGGCCTCATCTCCCTCTGTCTCTTATTTTTACTTCAGGTCTGGAATGTACGGAGCCCGGGAAGTCACCTGTTGGGGAAAAAACAATCGGTGGCGATGGTTTTGCAATTCGTCCCCTCAGTTTATAAACCATACTCACAGATTCTTAAACTGTTCCCTCAGTTTAACAAATCAGGCCCACAAATTAATAAACCATACCCACTAATGTCCATTCTGTGTGCTCAGACTTTGTAAACCGTACCTTCATTTTTTTAACTGTGCCCACAAATGCAGAATCTGTGCGCGTGCTTTCGCAATCCGTAGGAATGAGCAACTAATTGTTATGGCAATATTTTTTTTACTGCTACTGCACGGAGATTCCAATAGGTAAACGACTAGAGCATCAGAGTCCCTAACACTCACTCTGTGAGTCAACATGGCAAAAAGAGAAACATGGTTGTATTGGAATTTCGCCAAACAGACCTGTGTTTTCCAAACACACATACCTAAAGGAGGGATAGATTTAGTTTTCAGCACAGATTTGCTATGATCCGAGTCATTCATGATATTCTATGTGAATGTTAGGGCAGGTCGAAACCTGTTAAATGAAATGCTGGACATTTATTTTTATTAATGGTGCTTAAGATTTTACGATTTTTGTTTGGACAATGGTGAAAAAGGCAAAAATATCCCCTATTCTTTTATTAAATGAGGGACGCTAGAGATATATATGCATCATGATGTTATATACTTGGAGATGTTTTTTTTTGACCTAGGACAATAAGTTCCTAGCAACCACTTATAGCAACCTAGTAACCCTATCAACCATCTTAAATTGGCCTAGCAATTCTTTGGCAACCACTCAGGACACCCTTACAACCACCTAGTCACAGCTTAGCAACCACCCAGAACACCCCAGCCACCACTTTAAACATTTTATCAACACCCAGGGAATCACCCACATTCCAATGGAATCAAGTGAGTATTTTGCACAGGAAAACAACACTTATAGTTTCTTTAGAAATGTACAAATCTTGTTGTTCTTTGCAGGCATTCATACTTCAAACTGAGCAGACAGAATGACTCTAGCAGATGTTTGTCATCACTGAATCTTTCCGTTGTCAAACTTTGGTCACAAGCAGCTGTCAAAGCAGGATGTTTTTAATCGTAATGAATGTGAAATTTGTCTGTTTTGTGCTGTCTGTAGTGTTTCTTCAGTTATTTATGTGACTGAAGTAAATGAACTGTGAATTGTTTTTTCCACATTCTTTAAAATTCCAGGAAATTGCTCATCTTTAGCTCTTAAATAATATACCTAAGAACTTTAAGAACTGTTGGTCCAATCAACAGACAATTACTGTCAGAAAGGGGGTTAGGCTGTTTTCAGCTTGCTAAATTTGAAAGAAGTTTCTCTTAGCAAACATGACATATTGTCAAACAAGATGTTGTTATGTTGTTGTTGGATGTTGTTTTCTACAAATGGTCATTATGACACGTTTTCTGCTGTCAGACATAGCACAATAAAATTGCTACTATAACTTTCTGAGATGGTTGTTTAGGTCGAAATGTCCGTTGTTAGAATTATAAACTGTTTGTATCTTTCATATGCTCCCAGTAATAAACAAACAAAAGATCTCTTTAACATCTCAGGTATTTCTCACAGACTACAATGGAATATAGGGACTTGGCTTAGGATGTTTCTCCTGACACAAAGGAGCTAATAATCTCATGTTTTCAGATTCAAAAGAGATCTCGACAGTGTCTCAAACTGAGCTCAGATATCAGAGTCTGCAATCAAATTCAGAGATTTCAATACAAACACAGGAAACACCACTATGGTTTCCATATTAAATACTCCATCTGATTTTTGAAGAAAAATTATGGATACCAAATAATACTTAAATGAAATATAACTTAATTCAGAACTCCATGGGCTATAGAAAAACCTCAGCAATATTTTCCTATGGTAACGGCAACAGACTACTTAACATTTAACATACCATACAGCGGAAATACAAATTTCTGCTTCTGATGTTAATTTGCATGATTAAACAAAACATAAACTGAACACCTGGTCTTTAATGTGGCCGTTTTATCCCTTCATTCAAAGAGCCATACGGTTCCGTTTTTATTGATCTACATGTTATCTCCTTTTAGCTTTAGTCTGTGGGAGGAACAAGCCTGTAAAACAGTGGTATTAATTTTATTCACCTTGTTGTGCAGTAGATCCGGGGTTGATATCACAGTACGAGAGCTGCAGTTTCATGTGTGTGTTTGTGCATAAGTATGTTTGTGTCTGTGGGCGGAGGAAGGAATTTTTCCTCTCACACTTGTGAGCTTTCACCCTTCACTTTAATTCTCATTCTGCCCCAATTACCATAATTTAACATCTCAGAGTTTCCTGAGCAACTAAGGAACTTTTTTGTGTGGATTTGGGTTGGGAATCCAGAGTCATTGATTTTTCTGAATTCTTTTTCTTGACATTTGGTTCCTTTAATGGTTCTTGAAATGTAGATCTCAGTTGGGTATCACCCTTGTCTCAGATTTTTCTCTAAACTACTACGGAGAAACCGACAATAGTTAAAGTACATCAAGAGTATAAATTTTTGAAAATTATTGCCGATCGTATAACTACAATAATCTAAATATGGATTAATTTGTAAGAAATATTTGAGTTCATTTTTACATTTTTAATAAACTATAATACAATACAATACATATAATATAATATAATATAATATACATGTATGTCACACATGACGATTTGCACAAGTTCAATAATAAACTAAACTATTTTACCTAATCAGGTAAAATAATAAAAGTTTTGTGCAAATTTGTATATCTGTGAATTGTGTTTTGCATTTGTGAAACCTACTTTGTAAATAAGTAAATTTATTGTGCGTTTATTTATTACACACATATATGAATTATTTTTTAGATTAATCTGTCTGCATTAATAGCATTATTAACCCACAAATGGCTTACTTAGAGTTATGCCAGCACATTAACCACATTCAAGTATTTAAGAATTTAGGGAACTGGAATCATTAAATTCCGCACAATCTGTAGAGAGTCTGATGACTTGAGCTTCCACCCTGCCCTGATTCTTCAGCAGTCTAAGTGATTTGACATGAGAACCTCTGGAGTCTAAGGGGGAACTGCAAATGCTCTGCAGTGTTTATGTTAGTGTTGCCTCAGCAAGCCTAACTCTGCCTCCAGTCATATTCAATCCAGCCAGACTGCAGGGTTCTGAATATCTGCAGGCGATATCTTGGCCTGTCTGTCCGTCTGCCTGCCTGTCTGGCTGTCTGTCTATCATGTCTGGCCTTCTGCCCGCCTGAGACTGACTCCCCAACAGCAGCTATATCCAATTCAGCAGCCAGTGAGTGCACTTTACCACGGGGCAAATCTTCACCCCATCCATCTGCAGAATTAACAAGACGAACTGCCTACCCATCACAAATCCCAAACCTTCTTCCTCAGTGACAGCTTCACACACTCTTCTGTATGCCAAGCCTGTCCTGGAAAGTGTGTGGCTGAACAGATGGGCGGTGAAGCTGTGGTCACATCAAGATATGACAGCTGTTAAGGTTATTGCCACAACTCGATAAACATATACATATAACCTAATGGTGACCATATGTAGTTTGTTTAAGGGCTTGTGTAATACAAACAGATTAATTAAAGGCAAAGTTCACCCAGTAATTAAAATTCTTAATTTCCTTACCCTCACACTATTTAAATGAGCAGGGACTTATTTAAGGGATGTTGGGTTAATCACACTGCCATAATGGTGGAACCCTTTGTAGAACCACAAGGTCTTCAGGAGGTGCCATGCTACTGTGTTCTCAAGGGACATTATGTATTTAAACTGCTTCAAAATCTTTCCTTTATGAATATTGCCCTTTTTGAATGGGCGCCAGGAGGTTTTTTCCAGGGTGGCAATCTGAAGAACCCCAAATGGTGCCTGAAGTATCTGTTTATTTTACAGTAAATGTTGTTCTAAACCACATGACCTCACTCCATGACTATTCTTTAGCTACAAGTAAATAAATAACTTTTCAAATGCCAAAAATGTCAATGCCAAAAAAAGCACCATAAAATTAGCTCATTTGACTTTTGCGCTACATTCAAAGTCAAATGCACATGAAAGTTTTGTGCAAAACTGCTCTTGTGAAAAATCCTCCCACATTGAAAGCTTCCACAAGCTAAAACTACTGGTGGTATTGTTACTGATGACAACTCTTCACTCATTATATTTGAATGTTAACTAATGACATGAGATTCAAGATCTACAGTGGATGATTTACTTATGTAAATAAAGCATGTAATGCATTGTACCAATGGTGTACATCTATGTTGCTCTGGATAGGTTTAGGGTTAGGGGTGGGTTTAGTGTTAGGAATAGGGTCAGGGGTGTAAATACATGAAGATACTTTATATGTAATTACAATTCAGTAATTTAATCTGTATATGCACAACAGGTACATTGTATTATGTTTATCTTATGTAAGTGCATTGTAGTTTAAGACACCTAATTTAAAGTGGAACCAAATAACTTAATCTGTGGAGAGCCGTAATTAGTATATTATTTGTACAAATACAGATAAATCCATTAAATACCATTAATCATAAAAAAATACATTAAGCAAGCTGGGTCTTCATGAGGCAATGTAAATTGTGGTAATATTTTAAGTCTGTACAAAAATAAGGATGGGCTAGGAGTCACACCATGTTATTACCCTAAACCAACCTCCCTTCCTAAATGATCATACTCCAGGAATTATTTTCTGTGGCACTGTTTTTTCACGAGGATTAGTGGGTTTGTTATGACTCTGATACACCTGCTGTAGTGTATATTTATAGTGTCAGAGTCCCACCCTGGAACTAGAACAGATCCACACGTCCCTGTCAGTAGAAAATTACGGCGCCTCCACAACCATTTTTGTGATATTTTTACTCTGGCCTTGTTTTCATCACTGTCTGTTGGTTATTTGGTTCTTTCCATACAAAAGTGCATGTTAAATGTATGTTTTGTGGCCCTGCCTGCTATGAATTTTAAATGATACAATGTTTTTCTTGTTGGCTTTTTCTTGTAGGGGTTTGTTTTACTGCTGAAAGGCTGAATGAATGCATGAGGTTCTCTGTGTGCGGGTGACCCTGGGGTCAAAGGTTACCATGGTAATCAGGTCAGAGGGGATGTGGCTTCAGTTTTCAACTAACGAAAGGGTCGAGCCAGTGTCCATCTGTCATACAAACGATACACACGTTCACATGGACACTACTGTTTTTTTCTCACACACATACTCTCTCTCGCATACTGACCTGCTGACTAGAAGAATTGTGCATATTTATGTGTGTGTGTGTGTATATATAAAATAAAAAAAAGAATTTATGTAATATATTATTTATTTAATGTCCCGTGATGCTACATGAGATACTCTTGCATAAAATATGGTTACTTAACAAGCTTGTAAGTAAAAATGAGTGGTGCATGGCCATGCCTCAATGCTAGGGTGTTATGGATGTATGTCATGCAGTTGTTTTAGAGTGGTTAGTATGCTGCCATGTGGTCACTAGGTTGTTCTGTGTGCTTGCATTTCTAGGTGATGTTTAATTTGTTGCCCACAGCAATAAGCCTCCAATACAAGTCTAAAGGATTGCCCATTTATCAAGAATCCAAGTGCCTAGAAAAGTACTATAAGCTCCACAACAAATCGCAATATTTGATGTGCCATTCATGCACATACTGTAGCACAAATAATAGGAATACACAGTATTACTATTATTTCTTCCATACGGCTGCATGGAATTCTGGGATTGCTATGTCTCTGCTCATGTCCAGGCACAGCTGCATCAAAAACGATCTAAAACATGAAGTCATATGTGCATACATTTTCTGGCATGAAGTGAAATAGAAGCTAAGAAAAGTGTTACGGTGACAGAGAGAGCTGTTTAGAATTGCTAATAGAACATCAGGCTATTTCAAAGGCTTGTCTGCTTTCTCTTGCATCACGTTCCATCTCAGAATGAGCACCCAATCAGATAGCAGAGCTCTACTGGATTCTACTTGATTCAGTGCTACATTAGCACTGAGGAGCAGGCGGCTTTAATCTTCCACTCTGGATTCAGATTTCTCCTACAGATGCCTCTCCCATGCTCACACTCTCACCTTATGTCTCCCTATAGCTTTTTAAACTGGTTTGCAGGCATCTGAATTGTCAAACGTCCAACGGGGTCAGTAGTGGTGTCCTTCTTTAGAACAAACACCTGAAACTAAAGCCTATACTGCCAGTACAATGTATGTGAGAGGGCAAGAAATAACTGATCCCATACATGTAAAGTGATAGCCAATGATTTGTGATCAACTTCTAACCTTAGTGCTACTTAGTGCTACTGTATTCAACCTGTTGCTACTTGAAATCAGCTGCTTTAATAACAGAATATTGTGACATGCCAAAATACGGCATAGCCTACTGTTTTGTGTCAGACACCTTTTCCACATAAACAGTGTTGATGTAGATCAACATGTGTTTTGGATGCTGGTTAAGCAATCGGCTTAATGTAAAGTTTATTGTTTTGTTTTGTTTTTGCTAGTGAACAAGATGGCAATGATGGTCAACCAAAACCAAACCAGTGTAAACCAATCAGACTAGCATGAAAATATTAAACATGGAATGTTGACCTCAAACCAGGAGCCAGTAATGTTACAGTTTTCAAAAAAAATAATCATTAGTAATAATTTAATAATTAATAATTATTATTATTTTATTTAATTAATCTGTCTACACTATAGGCACCCACTGTGGGACGATTTGACCTGCACTAAGAAAACCTGTTTCTATGTTTGTTTGCTGCACAGCTGCACTATTTTTTTCTATATTTTTTCCCAAAATAAATAGATTTTATTTACAGTAAAGGTTATTTGGAAAGTGCTGGATATACAAAATCTAAGCTAACCTC
>JAZGTI010001410.1:0-39250 GCA_036877585.1 Botia kubotai
AAGATGTGAATTATATACAAAATATATATTGTATGACTACAGCAGAAGATATAGAATATATACAAAATATATAATGCATGACTACAGCAGAAGATATGGAATATATACAAAATATATAATGTATGACTACAACAGAAGATATGGAATATATACAAAAAATATATTGTATGACTACAACAAAAGATATAGAATATATACAAAATATATAATGTATGACTTCAAAAGAAGATATAGAATATATACAAAATATATAATGTATGACTACAGCAGAAGATATAGAATATATACAAAATATATAATGTATGACTTCAACAGAAGATATGGAATATATACAAAATATATAATGTATGACTTCAACAGAAGATATGGAATATATACAAAAAATATAATGTATGACTACAGCAGAAGATATAGTATATATACAAAATATATAATGTATGACTTCAACAGAAGATATGGAATATATACAAAATATTTGACTACAGCAGAATATAGACTGATACTGTTGTATGCTCTTGACAGCATGAATCAGTTCTCGGACATTCTGCCTAACATCACATTTAGTGTTTTAGTGAGGAAAGTAAGTAATCTGGATTCAGATCGACATAAAAATGACACAGATTATTTTACCATCTCTACTGAACTGCACATTCAAATGTCCTTACAGGACATTTCTCAGCTAATGTAAAGTGTGTTTTTCTGAAAGCGAAAAATGCCTGATGTCCAGAAGAGAACAGGTCACCCACAGCAGCCATATAAACTCCTGTCTGCACACCGCCTGATCTCAGCAGCTATAAATCACACAATAATCAGTGTGAATTTGAGAGGGGCTTCAGCTAAGACATGCCACAGTCTCTGTGTTGTACAATCAATAGATATAAAATAAATGGCTTGACGCTCATTCTGCGTGTGCTAACCCCCTCTAATAAAACCCCCGTAATGCATATTTCATTTACTTTTATACTTATTGATTAGCTGTAGCTGAGTTACTAAATCACGCACCTATCGATCTCTCAGTCGTGGCTCTGTCGGACAGCGTCTAACCTCCCATTTGCAGCCCTGATAAAGAGCTCTGCCTCTGAACCCTCACAGTAAATCTTTGCAAACTAACTTTTTAATTCCAAAATCGATGGACGCTTAAGTGGCACATTATTTTTGTCTTCTCTCTCCAGAATTCAGTATTAAAAGTAAAACCCACATGCGTTTGCAGCTAATGCACAGCAGTCTGGAGAAGATCCACAAAGATCACAGTTTCTCTGGCTTTTCTGGGATTTTAATTCTTTAATTTCAGTGTCCAAATAATCAATAATGAGATATTCTGTGTAGATGTATAAAACATAGACATAACATGCAAGAAGACATGTGTGACATTTTTATTTAAAGGACAGTCTGTTAAGTACAGTGAAGTCTGTGATTTGCCAAAAGTTATTAAAAGTAATGCAATATTATCTCCAGATTAATCCAACAAGAATAGAGATTTAATGAATAATTCATTTGTGTGTGAATCTCAAAAGCATGTCAAGAATATTTTTTATAACCTCCAAGATGCCCTGAGACCATGATATAACTTATCATAAACTGTATTCTTAGGTTCTCAAGTTGTTTGTCAGGTAGGACAGGTTGGGGGAAGTTGTTTTATTGGGGTTTGCTATGTATAAAATTATTTTTTTTATGTAACCAGAATTTGTTAGCAAAACCGATTATGTAATATGTATGTTACCTTTAATATTTCTGCTGTTTAATGGGTTGTTTTGTGATTGCATTTTTTATTCTCTTCTCTTCTTAAGAAAGTCTATGCAGCGATTTAGAGATACAAAGACTTGAAAAATCATATTTTTCTATAACAAATTAATATTCATAAAGTATCTTTATAGCTGTGTTGCCCAACATAAAATATTTATATGGCAGATCTCTATATGGCAGAACTCTAAGTCCATCTAAGAAAAAACTTGTTGGCACCACAGTCAATTGTCATTGGGAGGCTAACCCTCTGAAAAGATGTCAATAAAAAAAATAAATCAAAAAGGCGCAGCACACATTTACATGAGCATCTATTTTCATTAGCCTGCAGGCGCGAGCTGCGGTAACATGCAAAGATGAATGGAGGTATTCAGATGCATCAAAACGGATTAGACTCCCCTGAGACCACAATCAATGCACACAAATCAATAATCAATAGGCCACTCACACCAATATACTAACTGCTGATATCACATTCTCTCTGGTAAAGTGAAGAGCAGGAGGGCTGGGCTGCAGATCTGTGATTTTTCTCCAGCTAACCCATTACAAACAAGAACTTGATTGAGAAAAGCTGTGTGTACACTTTGAGAAAAGCTGTGTGTACACCTGTATAAAAGTACACTTCTGTACTTTCATAGAGGATGCACACAATTTACAAATAACAGCTTACTAGAACATGTGCAAATTGAGCAGAATGAGGACTGTTCAGGAGGTCAGATGTAATCAGATGTTACCAGTATCAGTTGTGTATTTACTACATCATATCATATCATCATTATCATTACTTTTCTGAGAAGGGCATGACTTATATTTATCACCTGATGTACTCAAAGCCCTCAAGTAACCATCTCAGTAAGCAACCAAACCCATGACCCCCACCCTTCATTGGACTCTTTATATAAATGCATAATGAGTGATTGTGAAGAGAGGATTTTTCCAGTGACATTGATTGCTTAAAAACCTTTCTGCTGCATATACCAGAGTTCAATTCTCTTTTTTAACAATACCGAGAACAGTCACAGTCAAAACTGTTACTCATAGATCACTTTCAAAGGTAATCATTTCCATGACACAATGCTATTTATCAACACCTAAAGGTGTTCAGAAGGTAACCATCATAGACTTGTGTAATCATGGCTTACAGGTAAATCAACAAAGATATTTCCACCTACACAAGTTTTATATTGTGAGACTGAGTGATGTATCCAGAGGTCTGGCCAGAAGAACAGACTCATTGTCTCTTTGGAGGCTGGATTTTTGTGGCTTTGGAAACTCAGCTCGTCTGCTGCTAAGTGATGGGACACATCAGAGACCCCTGGTACGAATCCCCTCTCTTCTGCACTCATTTGGGAGTATGATTTATACTTTTTGAAGTGAAAGGGTCTTGAATTCCTCTGTAAAGGAATTAAGAAGCGTCCCATGAGCCCAGCATTCTAATGAGAACACGCCACTTTTAATAGACAGAAATTAGTATTCAGTGCTCCAAACTTCAGTGTGAAGACAGCTTTCAGGTGCAGAAGAAAGCAGATGAAAGCGAGTGTTAGAAGGTGCAGCCCACTTCACTTGTGTTGTGTTTCTGCCCACTTATCAAGGAGTGAGAATGCTTTCTAGAACAGCCCATGAGAGACAGGAAGGGAACGTGGGAGAGAATTAACAATGGTCTGTAAATATTCCCCAAAGGCAAAGCTTGATGAAAGTTTCCAGGCTTGATGCAATTACACTTAATAATGTTGAAAAGTGTGATTACAGTGTGATTACAGAAATAAGTGAATGATGACATAAAATCACCTGCATTATTTATATTCTCTTAGAAGCTAGCATGGCCTCAAAGGTTTGGGATGAAGAACATCTTCATATACTATCTAGATTTGTACATTCCTGATGAAAATATGAGTGATGCATCTCCATGCAAAAATGGCTGCTGTGATGTTTAGGATGTTGTAGGTTGTTGCCAGGGAATTGCTGTTTGGTTGCAAAGATGCTCCAGGTGGTTTTTATCATGTTATTATTATATTAGCAAACAGAAATGCTGTTTGACCTAAACAGTGTAAACTGTGTATTGTGGACGTAGATCACTGCGGTCACTACAGATAAAGCAAGTTAGACATGCTGTGCTAAATGTCAGAAATGCCAAGAGGTCACAGTATGGGCGTCAGTCCCATAGTCTGTGACTCCCATAGAGTTATTTAACACAGTCATCCTGCACATCAAAAAGACACCATATCTGTGAAAACTTTCCAGCAGGTCAAATCGGTTAACCTTTCCCACCTAACCTCTAAGGTCACACTTCATTTGAAGAGTTAACTAAAGGATAGTTGATCGATATATTGATCTGTGATGGCAAATTTGTTCAATAGCTGTTTCCATGCACCAAAGGGACATGAAAACCTTCAATAAACATCTCAGTTGTGTCCACGGCGTGAGTTTTTTTTGTGATAGGAGAGGCATAAATACAAGTCTTTCACCTTGCCACTTACCTCAATGATAATTTACTAGGCTAAACTGTCTGAATACAGAAAAGCAGAACACCTCAGACTCCCATCAATATAAAACAAACCTCACGGCAGTAGACACATCAAATTAGAGAATTTCCACAGAAGGTGCTTGAAATAATAGAGTGAAAATATGTGGACACACATTTGGTTTGGCATTAGCAGATTTAGAGGTTTCCAGGTGGAAATCTTGTTGCTGCGGGCTCACCTGCTCATGTGATGAGTACTATCACAATCCAGTTATGACCACTAGCTACATAGATCAATGAAAGCTGAGAAGGAATTTAGAACAGAGAAGATGAAGGAATAGAAACAGCATCTGATCTTCAGTATACACTCTTAAAAAACACAGCATCCTGAAAGTTTCTTTGTTAGGCTGTATTGTTCCACAGAACGGTTTTGTTACATAATAGTTTTGTTGTTGTTGTGAAAAAGGTTCTATGTGTTAAAAGAAAGAAATGGTTCTTTTAAGAACCTCTCACTGAATAGATCTTTGGGGAACTAAAAATGGTTATTCTATGAAACCGCTGTGTAGAACCTTATTTATCACCTTTTAAACAGTGTAGTTGTGTTTTGCAAAACAAACACTGTGCAGGTCAGCTTCAGCTTTTGCTAGTAAACATAATGACTGTGATTTACTCAAATTTACTGCAATTTTTAGTGGTTTAAAACATAAGACAACAGTAATGAAGATATAGTTTTTTTATATTCAATAATATTAGTAAATTCATTGAAACATACATAAATGTTTCAAATTGTAAAAATAATTAGATAGATAGATTATCACAAAAATTACAAACCAGTCTCTGTAACCAGCAGTTACCAGCCAATAAGAAATGCAAACACTCCAGATTTATAGAAAATCTCAAAACATTTCAATCACCAGTTCATGTGGCCCAGGTATCAAATGAGGTGTAATTCCTCTGGTTCTGGAGTCAAACGAAGCTCTAATCATTTAGCACACACACACACACACACGGCATTCAGGTCCCAGGCTGAAGCTTCATGAACTGTCTATTTCACTCAGTTACATGTGTCTCACAGTCAAGGTATCAATGTTAAAATCAACGTTGACTAGCACTGCTGCGGTTAATAAGATATTAGTGCTGCACACACTCCACATAACACTGTGACATCATTAAAATCACTCTACACTTACATTTGAAACAACATATGTATTTCAGTAAATCCCATGTTTTAATGTTTCAAATGTATCTTCAAATTGCATCAGTAATGTAAACCATTAAAAACAATACATAAACTGCTCAAATGGACAAATATATTAATTGATGTCTTAACTGGATAAATATCTGAACTTTTAAACTACTGAAAATTTTTGTTATTAAAATGTGTTTTTTAATAAATTAAAAATTTGTGTTCTTAATTTATGGAAGACTTGTGCTATACTTATAATCACACTGTGGTGAAAGCAGTGACAGATGAATCAGTATCATCTGACATGTGGAGGAAAGTAAAACCATGCATATGTACATGCGTTTCATCAGTTAATACAGGGCACTGATTATAGTCACTGTCACTTTTAAGCACTGTCTCATTAGCTAAATCTTTGAGTTTACTCCCCAAAACATCAATCTCAAGATAATCCATAACATCAGCCACTTATCCATAGCCACAGATATTCCGAAAATTGGCACTTTTGCTTATGTCTTATTGTATAAATGTTCTCAATGGACAACTAACACATTTCTGGTGAAGACCACTAAATTACACACTGAAAATCTACATAAGTAAATGTGTAAAGTTAAAAAATGTGATATATACAAACAACATCTCATCCAATAAGCTTCAATCGTATCCATCCAGCCTCTGCAGGAATCAAAGGAACCTTTTGCTCACTCCATCCACTGGGCAAAATTCATCTAGAATGCTGGGACTGAATGGACCCTCGGGATGTTGTTCCAGGCAACATCTTGCCAGCATCTGTTCAGAAGGTCTGCTGACTTGCTCGAAGCACTAGCACAGTTGCTCCATAGACACACCAACTCACCTCAGGTACCATGTACCACAATATGATATTTAGGAACGATTATTGTTATTGCAGGTACACCACTAAACACCAGAGGCAGTTGTGGCCTACTGGTTAGTAAGTCGGCCTTGTAATCACAAGGTTGCTGGTTCGATTCCAGCGCTGGTAGATAGCAACTGAAGTGCCCTTGAGTAAGATACCTAACCACCAATTGCTCCATAGGTGCAGTAGTGTGCTGCCCACTGCTCAAAGTGTGTGTTTGTTCATGACGTGTGTTTGCGTGTTCACTCCTTACCAGTGATGGCTTAAACGCAGAGTTCACATTTTGGTATGGGTTACCATATGTAACGGTGGGGCCGGTTGTGTTTGTGATAAAAAAACAACGGGAAAACTGAACTAGACAATAGACGATATTTAATGAAATAATAAACAAGGAAGACAACACAAACACTAATCGTAAAAATGATAAAGTGACAACAAGTGCAAACAGCAGTGAAAAACAAAACAAACCACGATCAACATACAAAAACAGGTCCAAGGCAGAAGTATCCAAAAGGGGTAATCCAAAACCGTAATCCAATGCACAAATCCAAGAACCAGGGAAGACAAGTGTAAAATACACAAGATAATAATAACTACGAAAACCACCAAACAACGCCAACAACCAACCTTGAAACAAACAAAACACAGAACTTAAATACACTGACAAATCACGATACAGTTGATGACGATCAACATAAACCGGAAGTGAACGCGAGTGACATGGGAAACAGAACACAACATATTATAATAAGAGTCGTAGCTTCGTAACACCATATCTGACAAACGTGTCACTTTCAGTTGAATGATATGACCAAAATCTTGCATTATTTTCTTTATATTTTGAACTTGACCAGATGATGATCATTCCTAACAAATATAATCATATTAACAAGTAACAGACAGTTTTTTTATACAATGGAATTAAATGAGACCAAAACTCCAGTCACATGGATTATTTTCAGACTGCCAGAACAATACTGGGCCAAAACACAAAATATCTTCTGTTGTGTTCCACAGAGAAAAGATAGTTGTACGGGCATAAAGGTGACAGAATTGGGTTAAACTAGTTAAAAATAAATGACTCAAAACACAAAAACTAATATTATTAAACAGATATTTATGAAGTTGTGATTCGATGAGAGACACTGTTGTGATGTTACTCAGCAGTTTCTCCTTGTCCTGAATTCAGAGCTGGCCATAGCATTTTGGGGGCCCTCGACAGATTTCAAAATGGGGGCCCCACCCTCCAATGTACACAACATATTCATCTTCCACAGATTACATCAGACTGTAAAGGGGACAATATGTCAAATTAACAATACAGTGCTGTGCTTGAATACATATTTAATTAATATGTGTTTAGACACAATATAATTCCTATTTGCATTTTCCAGAAATAGCCTCTCTTGCCTGCAACAATACCATGGAAATTGTATAGATTTAATTTCAAGGCAAAACTAAAACAAATGGTAAGCAAGTATCTATATTAATTTCAGTATAAGCAACAGAGGACGATCCTTTATAATTAGCGACTTGACGTAGCTTCACATTTTCTATAATGAGTGGCCAAAGTACAAGGCAGACCGCTGCTCTGGGGTGGGGCTCTTCATGTACTGTGTTTTATAGACCTGGGTTAACATGAACTAACAATGAACAGTTGTAAAATTATTAAAAATTATTGCTCTAAAATGATGTTTCATAATAAAATAACTAATAAATAAAACAAAATTAAAACTCACTTACACACGTCTGTCCAGAATTTAGAAGCATTTTTATACTTTTATATTTTAATCACAGTGCTCACAAAATGCTGAATTAAACCAATAAGATACAATGCAGCAACTGCCATTTTCAACAAATGTTTAATATACCTTTTCAAAATTTAACCCCCTTATGTCGCTACTTTCTTTCCTCATCTTTGTTTTGTGTCCTCTGTGCCAAACTGATAATGCCACGTTTTCAGTATTATATTGCAAAATTCACGCTACCGCACATGATTAACAGGATACATGACAAACAAGCAAACTTTATCTGAACACACACCATGGGCCCCCTAGTGGCCATGAGGGCCCTATGAAACAGCTTATGTCGCTTATTAGGTAGGACCCGCACTGTCTAAATTGTCTCAGAGTCTCGCTCTGTATTTTTACATTACTGTATTTAAATGCAGTTTATAGTTACATGTATAAAGGCACTTTCACACCCCAGACAATAACGATAGCTATAAAACTGTCATAAATATAAGAAAATAGAATAGTCCACACCACTGTAACAATAATGATACAGAGAAATGACATAGCTGGGAGCACTTTTACACTTATTTATTCCAGGTGATTAATGATGAAATGAAGAAAAACTCACGTTTATCACTCTTTTTGAATGACATTTTGAATAACTAATTTGATAAAACAAGCATAAAATAGATCAAATTCATGAAGTTCTGACTCTTGGTCTGTGAGTTTGATTGACAGGCCACAGTCGGGAGGTCTACGGGCAGTGTACTCTGATCACATGACCTTGATCATGAGGATTGGCGGGGTCAGATGCACGCTGATGCAGGACTTTGCCCACAATGCACAGTTCACAGCAGATGGGCCGCACTCAGCCACACCCGCACACACCCTCTAAACAGATGTGGGTGGGGGTTGGATGGCTCCAGGGAATAAGGCAGACTTTGCCAAGCATTTATAAACATGCACACACATACGCAGCTGTCTGCCTTGCATCTGCATTGCACATCTGGAGTTTTGGGGAGACCCTTTAGAATCAGCAAAACGTAAACTCTCACGACTCCTTTTGGCATTTTATTTCTCCAATCTCAATCTCCCATCTCATAATGCTCCATAAACTCAGATTTCTACAGGTAGCTGAAGAAAATCAAGAGCTGTTACAGTAAATTTCATTGTAATGTTTATAATAGTAATGTTTAAGACAATAATTTAGACTTAACGTTAATGTAAACATTATTGGACGATCATTTGGATGATTTATTGGAAATGAAACACGTTTAATGGAGTTAATCAATATCAATGTTTATTTCATCTTGGCTGTTAAGTTGAGGTCGGAAGAAACACTTTAAAAATGACTTTTAATAACAAATAAATCTAATAAGTAACTTTATATATGGAATTACATTACAGCAGATATTAGACCTAAATTAGGTCAGTGTGTGTGCTAAAAGCATGACAGAGTTTGGACAAGCCATTCAAAGTAATAAAATACATTCAGCATTCACTGCACTGTTGCATGGGGCACTTTAGCAGAAATGATCCTAAATGACCTTCCACAGTCAGTTTTCTCTTATAGGTCAAATAACTATCCAGATGGATAGCAGTCAGAGGAAGAGGACTTTGCAGAGCAGATTTCATCAGATTTGCAGAAATTTAATGAGGTGATGTCATTGGTAAAGGCTGGATCCCATGACGCATTATCTGCTGATAGGCTTTTGCAAACACCCTGGAACTGAGCAATAATCAAAAGAGGTTAAATTAATCTGTATCTAGAGAAATCAGGAGAAATTCAATACTTATTGTGTTTGAGTGTCAAGGGAGGTGAGAAGTCGTGTCAAGTTTACAAAGGATGATCAGTATTGTATAAACAATTAATTAGAAGCACACATTACATATTAATCTGTATTAAGGGTGCATTGTGATGTTGCCAAAAGAGAATTGAAGCCAAAATGAAACCCTTTCCAATAAGCACCATTTAATTCATGTCATGCATTATTGACACTGACTTTCTCTCTAAACTTTCAGGAGTCACAGTATTTCATATGGCCTGACCTTCAGCTCAGATGATCAACATCTGAACTTCACTTATTGTAAAGAACTGCTGTGCTGTCTACTGCGCGACAGCATACTAACTGGAATGGGATCTCATAATAAAGAATACATGTAATGCTGTTTCCTGGAAGCATGCGTATGATGCGGTGTGATTGGGAAATTACTGTCTAGTTAAGCAGCTTGCTAGATATTACAACAAAGCCCACATTATTATAAATATGTTTATGTAAGTGTACTGCACATTACCAGTGGCCCTCTATTAGGATCAAGGACATTTATCCCAGAGATATTGTTACTTTTAAAATAGTCATGTCACCACAACTTTTTAAAAGTTTCCAACACCCCTACTTTTAATGAATTAAACTGTATTAGTAATCTAAATCTGAGGTTCAGCTCATAGCCCAAGAACTTAGCACAGAAGACTTGTCTTCTGTCTGTTTTGTCTGGGCTAATCTCTCTCTTGTTTTATTGTTTACACACATTTTGTGGAGGTAAGCCTAAAACCAGGCCCAGCAATTAGGACATAATGCCTCGTGAGGCTAGTAGGCAAGTTTGTGGCCAGATTACCGGCCAACAGAGAGTTAGGGAGCTTTGAATTATTCCACAAAGGCGGATGAGAGGAAAGAAATGAGGGAGAAGGATTCCAGCTGATAACATGACACCCCATTCCGAGTCTGTGTCCTCTTCAATGAGGCTGATTAAAAGGTTATTCCAGCATCCCTCATCTTGACTAATTGGATTATTGCAGGGATTTAGGGAAACGAATTTAGGCAAGTAGCTTCTAAAACTCTTACTTTCCTAAATAAAGATTACTAAACCAAGAAGCTGTTCTAATAGGTCTAACACAGGCACAAACCACTGGTAACTTAAGCATGTATGCAACCATGTTAATAAAGCAAACAAAGGTACATAAGGCACCTGGCAGACTCTTTTAGAAATAAAATCAGGAAATAAAGTAAACTGATTAACCTGGAGATTTTACCACCCTCGTTGTGCACATAAACACATTTAAATTTATCAAACCTGCACTTGTTTTGTTTGCATTATTACGCCATTATGTTGTGGCAGTTTTCTTATCCTAAATTAAAAGGAATTTTTAATAGTTATCTCAGTTTTCATGTAAACACACTCACTGTACCTCTTCCAAAAGCTAGTAAGCTACATTAATGTCCACATAGACGGCTACTAAGACACCATCTTCACTAAAATGAAACTCATACAGTATGTTGAAAAACACAGTCAAACAGTGTTAATCTGTTGTTAATTGCATTTCTTTAATTGACATGTTTAGGCATTTAATAAAAAACATCTATCAATGTTTTTGCCTGGTCCACCATCTTGGGCAGATTTCTTCACTAAAATTGCTGCAGTGCATTCTGGGATTGTTTTCTAAGAGGGATACATGTGCTGCTAACTTCAATTCTGATGTCAAAAGTAAGTGTATTAACCTTCCCTTTGGAACATTTTGGAACCCAGCTATCCAGCCTAAAAGTGTTAGTTCACCCAAAAATGTTTCCATCATTTTCTTCCCCCCATGTGATTCCAGACCTTCTGATGAACACAAAGAAGATATTTTGAGAAATGTCTCAGTGGTTTTGTATCCAAACAATAGAAGTCAATGGGTGCCACTTTTGTTTGGTTATCAAAATAGCTTAAAAATATCTTTTGTGTTCCTTAGAGGCACAAAAATGAATTTAGGTTTGAAATGACATGAGGTGAGTAAATGATGGAAGGATTCTGCCCAAAATACTTCCTACTCTGTACGTTGTGAAACAGAGGGACTGACTGATTCCTTAGAAAAGGTAAAAAAAAAAAGTAATTCTTCCTTATAGCATAAGTTGCTCTTAACTGCTGAATAACACTTATATGTCCTAAACTAAAGATGCTCAGTCAGTTTTCAGAGGTTGAAGGCCATCTCTTTCAGGTTAGAGACAAGGTTGTTCACAGCCAGGATCCCACAGCTGAGGTCTCTTTGTGAGTCCAGACTGAAAGCCAGGTGGTGTGGCCGCCATCAGGCAAGAGCAGGTCTAATGAAGGATGTGCCGCCCAGCTGGAGCTGAGAGAAGCTGCTTCAAACACACTTGGATTGGCTGAAAAAGGTCTGGACGGTGTCTGTACATGCTTTAAAAATAACATCTGGACTCACTGCATGCGTGGAGTACAACCTAAGGGTGCAGCCGCTCTGAGTGCTTTTAATAAACACTCACTTTAAAACACACTTGTGTCCTCTAGTATCGCGGTTGCGTCATCAAACACTCTCGCTTCGACACTGTTTGAACAAGTCCAAATCTTAAACTATGAAGCAGACTATTGATTAAGTTGCTCTCCCAGCATGCAACAATCAGACAAGTGAGACAAGATTGACAGGTTGCCACAGCATTCCCATTTATTTCTTCTCTGAGGCAGTTTTCTGTCAGAAAGTGAATAGATTTTTTCATAAAGTAAAAGAACAAGCAGGGCTGAGGGTCTGTGCCTGGTCAGCACAAATTAAAGCAGAAGATGAACAACAATTAAACACAAATTAACCACATCAAAACAAATAGCTCCATCTGTCATACTTCTTTAATACCAGAAACAGTTTTGAACTGTATGTACAGTGTTGATATTAAAAAGCATTTATTAAAATAAAAGCTACAGAGGGAATGATTTATAAGTAAACAAATACAATTATTAGTATACGCTAAATTAAATAGTTAAAAAAACTGTTTCTATGTGTTATTCAATGGAATGGTTATTGGCTGGTAATTCATTGTCAAAGTATATATACTGATATGTATAATAACTGATTATTTAAGTCTGTTTTATCATATCACCTTAAGATGTGATTTATTCACATTTAAAGCTGCAGTCTGTAACATTTGTCTGCCCATTGCCATCTCTGTTTGAAACATAAAATTGCAGGTTACTTTATGTACTTATATTTACATGTTGAAACAAAACCTGACTCTGCAGCTTAAATTATAAATCATTATCATAAATCGGGGTAAGGAACTTTTTATTACTGGTTTTTATTTTTAACCTAAAAGTTAGCTTAATCCAGCTTTAACTTGGATTCACAAAATAAAAATGAAAGTGACATGAAAATATTAATCCTAAATCCTTTGAATGACATAAAAATGATTATTTTAAGCATGTCACTTCTTTATTTTCTTTGTCATAAAGGCCATGTGTGATTTGTCTTTAAAGAGCTCAATTATCACAGTTCACTCTAATAATTTATTATATTGGAATAAATAAGTGGTCAGGCAGTACTTGATTTATCCTTAAGGAAAAGATTGGATGGTGAAAAATAGTCTATATGATAGGTGGATGGTTAATGATGTCATATGGCATATTTCATCAAGAATGCATCAGAAATACATTTTGATAAAATAATACAAAGACTTGACAGCTTTGGAATAATGTGCACCTGTGAATCACTCACATGAAGACAGTGTGTGATCACTACAGTGTGTCTGAGAGTCACAAAACTTCCCAAATTGGTTTTATTTTGTTTTTGGGTCTTTTAGCCTTTTTATTGACACCTTTAGGAGAGAGTAGGTGGAAAACAACGCTCAACCATGACTTGTACCGTCCACATGAGCACCACAGCTTAACATTAGAGCACATGTACTCACCACTAGGCCATGACTCTGTCAGACATTTCTTATTTGTAATTTTGACATGAGTTGATTGTTGCCTGCAGGTAGCAAGTAACAGTGAATTTTTCCGGCTCATGTGCACAGAATCATCATTCATGTTTAATAGTGTGTTAATAAGTGAATTACAGCCTGTATAAATCATTTTATGAGAAGGCCATGCAGAATACTTACGACAAGATTAAGGCTGTAGCTGCTAGATCATTTTAAATGTCACCCTATTAAACAGCACCTGACAAACTTATACTGCTGGACTGGTTAGTTAAGAATACAAGTGACGAGAATATTACAGAAAAATGTATTTTCTTGTTACTACAGAACCAAAACCCCCTCCAAAAATCTGTTTATTCTCTTTTCAGCTTTTGCTTTTCCAAAGTGAAAAAAAAAAGTGTTCCAGGCACTGGGCTGTGGTGGTCATCTGGCGATGCAGGTCTTTTTGAAAACATTATCCCAGTGCTTTGCATTGTTTGCTTGCACAGAGAGAAAAATACGACTTTTATGAAATAATTGATTATATTTTATAGTCACATGGCTTCAGAGCTCCTGAAATATTTGTCACGCATGTAATTTTTCATGAAGCTTTTGTGTACTTTTGAAGCTTTAGTAGAAAAGGTCCAAATCCACTGTTTTTTACAATCCCTATATTGGTTTAGAAGAAAGAAAGGCATCAGGTGTTAACGACACAAGGGTGATTAAACAACAACAAATGATCATTTTGGGGTGATAATGTATCAACTTCCATATAAAGTCAGAAAAATATAAAAACAATACAAAGATATAAAGTCATGTACTTCCCATAATAATTCAATAAGAAATAGAACAAAACTGAAATAAGCAAAAGAAGCATCACTAAAAGCCAAAGACCTGAAACAGAAACTGTGTTTCATAAGAGCACATTTAATCTTAATATTTGCAAATTTCCCCTTGGGCTCCTGGGAAAAGGCCTCACAGCACAGCTAAGCTCTTATCTGTCTCCTCCACATTTAGCTCAGCTCTCTTAGTAGCGGCCTGAAGCTTCACTCATTAAAGCCTCTGGGACATGTGGGGTCTGGGGCCGTTACTGTCCAAGGCAAGCCAGAGCATCAGGGGACACGCCTGAGTTAAAATACTGAGGGAAAAGAACTCAGTACAAGCAATTCATTCAGCCAAACATGTGTGAAGAGTGTCCCTTTCAGCAGCAACAATTAACAATTTGAAAACCGGCCCCCTCAGGACATACAGTTTCAGGAATTTAAGACACTTCAAATTCATTCCCTAATCCTGCCAGTTTATCAGCTGTGTATTGTCTGATACTAACCATTTATTATTCCACTATTAATAACAGCCCCTATGGCTATCTGGGTATGTGTAGTTATCATTGTTTGTGCTTTATAAATATTATTTTAAACCATGTTAAATGTTTTTAAATATTAAAGCTGCAACCTGTCATTTTTGCCTCTCTATCGCCACCTCTGTTTAAAATGTAAATTTGCAGGGCACTGGCAAAGTTATTTTCTTAACACATAAGGCAAGTTTAGATTCTAGAACTTGTAAGAACTGCTGTAAGAACTACACACACTCCACCATACAGCACCCACACACACCAGCACCCAAACACACCAGCACCCACACACACCAGCACCCACACACACCAGCACCCACACACACCAGCACCCACACACACCAGCACCCAAACACACCAGCACCCACACACACCAGCACCCAAACACACCAGCACTCACACGCACCAGCACCCACACGCACCAGCACCCACACGCACCAGCACTCACACGCACCAGCACCCACACGCACCAGCACCCACACGCACCAGCACCCAAACGCACCAGCACCCAAACGCACCAGCACCCAAACGCACCAGCACCCACACACACCAGCACCCAAACACACCAGCACCCACACACACCAGCACCCAAACACACCAGCACCCACACACACCAGCACCCAAACACACCAGCACCCACACACGTGACTTAGTAACCGGACATTTCTCATGAAATCGCAATAGCTCAAATTATACAACAATTATAAACTTACACAGAAACATGAATTAAGAAAGTTGGGGTCATTTTCATGTGATGTTGATTAAGAATTTGTATAATATTTAATATATTGTAAAGCAACATGAGTTTTGTTAAATCTCAGTATGTGATTGGACTGGATTGAATCGTACAACAGCACTGTGATGTTGCTTGTATGTACCTGTAGGGTTAGGGTTAGGTAAATTAAAGTTAATCAGAAGTAAGTTCTGTCTGCAGTCTGCATTGCATACTCAGTAAAGTGATAGTAAAACGCTTCAGTGCTATTATACCATGTTTTGGAACTATGAAAAATCACTCATCCAATCAAATTAAAGGCTTGGAACTATCTGTTGTATAAGCTATATTATACATCTAAGCCCTACAAAGTGGTGTGATCTGCACAGCACATCACTGGAACTGAACTCTCTTTCTTCCAGGACACTTAAACAGAGTGCTGCCTGAAGACGGCAAAAAACATTGTCAAGGACCCAAGGTCCCTGCTCCCATCAGAGCACTGAACTCACACCTCTATCATACATACTTTTGCTACATCCTGTTTTGTATCATTGTGTAATTCAGTGTATATTGTAGTATATACAATATATAATAATACAGTATATAATAATAATAATATAATAATATATAACATACAGTATATAATAATGTGTATACCATGTAAATTATTGTGTGTGACAAAGTGAATTGCCATTCTCCCCCACTCACAAGACAGAAAAATCACAAATGAGATCTCTTTAAATATCTCATTATTATTGAATATCTCATCTTCAATTTCTCCTAGACAGCAATGAAATTAAATGGAGAGCAAATGGAAACTTTTGCTTAAATCTCATGTGTCTCATGTGTTTCTCCTGAGAAAAAGATCCAGAAATCTTACAAACATTTCCAGTATAATTTCAAAAGAGATCGCAACAATATTAATGTTACATTTCAGTACTCATTAATGTATTTTAACAATTGTCTTATTTATTTTTTTATTTTAGGAGAAACATCTGAGACCACGTTGATACTTAAAATGAAACACAACTGAAATCTCCATTAAATCTCCTGAGCTATGAAAGAACAACTTCTGAGAAATATAATTTTCCTCTGGGCCAGTTTTAAATAGACTCATACACAAATTTAAAACTGAATCAATTCTTCAGACCTGAAAGTCAGAACTCTTCATTTTTAATGCTGAAAGTCAGAAATCGAAGCCATTTTTAGCAAAGTTTCCAAATCCAAAGTACATATCTTAAGTCTCATGGGGTGAAAACATTTAGTCGGAATGAGAGATCTATTGCTTTTATGTAAATCAATTACATAAAAAAAACATACCTGATTTTTAGCACCTCACACACACACACACACAGAGAAAAGACGCTATCAATAACACGACTTAGACCTAATTTCAGAAATTTAAATAAAAATAGGAAAAATACTGCTTGACTCAAAAAAACAAAACCAGTGCATAGTGGAGCCCTAGAGAGCATAGTGGCTGGAATAATGGATGGAGTCCATGGGAGCTATCTTCCCCGGGCAGAGAGTCACTGGGGATGCCGACACAGAGCGGATGCAGTGAACAGCTATCTGCTGCGGGAGTGACTCTTCCATTCTATTTGATTTGGCTCTCATATCATCTCTTAAGATGTCAGGCCTGCTCCATCTATTGCTTGCGGCCTTTATCAAGCACACAACACTCCGCAGCTGCATTTTAATGCCTTTCAGGAAGCAACACTGAAGAATTTGAGCTTTGTGATAAAACACTGTTGTTAAATATATCTGTCTATTTTTATGTTAATAATGAGCTTTAAGAACCACCTCACTGCGACTCAATGAACAAGGAAGTGAATTTGCATGCAGGTGTTGTGTGGCTGCTTGACTCTTGAACGACCTTGCCAACTTTTCATATGTGAAGAATGAGGCAAATTGTTTCTTCTTTTCTGTGGGTATTTTCACTCAATGTATACAGCTCACACAATCAGACCCAACAGTTTTTAAATCAATGTAAAATTATAAATCAGTATTACAAACTCTCTGTTTTTAACCCTAAGTTACAAATTGCAGCTTTAACGTGCCAGAGGAGAACTGGCCCCTATGGTTGAACCTGGTTTCTCCCAAGGCTTTTTCTCCATCTATACATCATTGGAGTTTTGGTGTCCTGCCAATGTCACCCTGTTGGCTTGCTTACTGGGAGACTGCTAACTACTGACTATTTAACTTAGCTTAGTGTTTTGTAAATTGTTAATATTGCTTCTAGCATAATTATCTAATTACAGTCCTAAAGACTTTACTGCTATTTCTTTCTCTCTCATTATTTTTTTATGTAATGGTTAGGTTGTTTATGGTATTGTTGCATTTTTAAAGTTTTGAGTTCCTCTCTATCCTACACTCTTATTGGGTGCTTTTTATTAGTAAAATAACATTTAGTACAATTTTAAATTTTCTAATAACAGAACCTAATATATTGGCAAATTAATATATTATTTATTTGAGTGGATTTTACAGCGTCTTACAGTGGTATCTTTCTTTCAATCACAGCATTGGAGGACAGGCCTACGCCATCTGATGCAAATAAGGCAGCAGGGCAGGCTACCTCTTCCCTCCATGCCATGGCTAGCCTGCATGGCCAATCAAGCCAAGCCACTAAAAGAGCTAAACAAGGGTGGTCTCAACTGCAGGAGCCGTGTACAGTGGCAAACCTCACTCTAAGGGCAGGGGCCCTATTTCACCAGGGTTCAGGGTTCGCAAGGATGCATTGCTTCCTTTTCCCTAACAAGAGGCAATAAGTCAGGGCCTAGTCGTCAACCTGCTCTGCCCCTGGCCTGCCACTGCACCCACTGTTTTAGGCACAGCAATCATTTGCAGCCTTTGGCATGGTGAGTGTCTCGCCTTCCCCATCTTGTCACGCTGGCTCATCAGAATGATACATCCTTGGAGAGAGTTCTGCATGCAGAGATTGAGGTCCTTCTGACGAAGGCCACAGACAAGCCTGTTTCAGCATCTGAGATGGAAGCAGGGTTTTACAGCACCTACTTCATTGTGCCCAGAAAGGGGGTGAGTTGCGACCAATTCTAGATCTGTGTGTCTTAAATCAGATTCTTCACAGGTTTGGGGTAATCTTGGACTTGGAAACTTGGAAACTTGGAAAACAGCAAGCTAGTGCAGAGCATCTATTTTCTCGTAATGGAGTTGGACTCGGTCACTATGATGGCTCGCCTTACTGAGGAGCAAGTCCAATCAATGATGAATTGCTTCACTTCGAAGGCATGATAGCGATGCCATTGAAGTATTTTCAGAGGTAGTGTCCTTCGGGTTGATGCATGAGACTGCTTCAGCATTGGTTGTAGAACTAAGTCCCAATGTAGGCATGGTGCTGTGGCACATATGGGGTGATTATCACTCAGATGTGTCATTATTGCTTCAGCCTGTGATCAGATTAAGAGTTTCTGTGTGCTGGGGTCACAATGCAGCAGGTCTCAAGATGCATTGTCATAATGTCAGATGTGTCCAACACGGGCTGGAGGCGCCGTATGCAACGGGCATGCGGTGTCGGGTTCCTGGACAGGTTCTCATCTGCATTGGCACATCAACTGCCTAAAGCTGCTGGACGTTCTGCTTGAACCCTGCGGAGGGTTGGACCAATGATCCAGGACAAGCATGTGTTGATCTGGAGAGACAGTGGCATATATAAATTGCCAGAGTGGTACTTTCTCTCATCGCATGTCACAACTTGCCATCACCTCCTATGGAGTCAACAGAGGCTGAAGTCTCTGCAAGCCACTCATATCACAGGCAACCTCAATCACTCAGGGATTGAGAATTGGTTGCAAGCTCTCCCACAATCGGAGGAGAACCCAGCCCTCTCCCTGCTGTGTCCAGTACGCTCTTTGCGTATCTACCTGGACCACTCTTTGTCTGCTTTGAAGTTCAGCAGCCGAAAAGGGTTGTCTCCAAACAGAGGCTGTCCTGTTGGATTGTGCGGACTGAGCCACATCCAGTACTTTTGTGAGGTTTTATAACCTCAGGATCGATTCAGTTTCTTTTACTGTGCTGTCTACTTGACAAGCACCCTTGAACCAATTGGGTATCAAGCCTGCTACAGCACCTTTCCCCCTAGAGTGCTCTTTTACCCCTGTAATTTCCTCTTTGGTAAACCCTGTATGGAATGTATATATTTATTTTTGGAAGTGCATCAGAAATACCTAACATTGCATGTGAAGGCTCATAACTATCTCAGTGGTCTATAAGAGGAAAATGTATCCAGACAGCCTGCTGAAACAGTAGGATTGTTTTAGGATTTGAACATGAGTTTTGTTCAGACTCCTGAAAAGTTCAGTAGTCACATCAGTTGTAAAATTGGTGTTTAACACTGTAATTTACACTGTTAACAAAACATGTAAATTTTTATTGTGCCAATGTGCCATTGTTGCTTTGTAAATGTCTCTTGAATTTCTATGGTTTAAAGAGCCAATAATTTACTGCACAAAAGTCCTTGCAGGTAAAGATTTTCTATATATTAAAAACCAGTTCTCAATTCTCAGATGTACCTGTTATAACTACGTTACAATGGACCCCTTGTAACATGTGTAACATGTGATGTGTCATCATCGCAATGCTGACATACTGATCTCTCCACCCTCTTCCAACTGCGGCTCTTCTGTCATTTGAATGTACAGTGGAGAAACCCGACCCTCACCCCACACACAGCCTCTCTGCACATCCTCCACTGCCTCCAGCCACCGCTTTCCATTTATCTGGCCATATAACTTTAAAAATCTGTCAGGGACGAGTGAAGATTGGGGCTTTCTAGCTCCTGTGGGCTCTGGACCCATAATGCAGAATTCTGTTTTTATTATTCTTGTCAAAGGAACACTATTTCATCAAGCATCCCGTTCTGGCATCAGAGCGGAGAGGAGATAGACCAGGCACTTGGGCTGTATTTCTTCCAATCAAACATCCCACAGTGAGGAAAGAAGTGAGTGGGCGCCATCAAAGGCCCAGAATAATGCTGCCACCTTTTATGTAAAAGGAAAGGACTGATGGACAAATACAGGAAGGAACGACAAGTTTAATRACGTGTGTTGAGGGGCCTGAGATTGGAAAAGTGACAGGGAGAYTCGGCCTCCTTGGTGGAATATAAATTGCGAGGGGCCCACCATAAAAAGGCTTTTATCTGGAGTGAATATGGCACGTAATGCACAGGTCAGGGTTAAGTCATTTTCTCTGGCGAGTTAAGCGAATAATGAAAGCAAGTCTTGGAGGAGAAGGAGCGGAGACTGAGCCAGTTTGTCTTCATTTATTATACCAAATCTTCTGATTTTGCCGTGGACGACATATCGCTTAATTTACACAAGGTAATGAAAGTGAAGAACCAGAGGACAAAACAATTTACCTGCTGACACGAGGTGCAGTGATTTGCAAACACAGAGGTTAGCAGCAGAATGGGCAGAGGGCCAAGGAGGAGAAGAGGGGGAAAGGGGCCAAGCGATAAAGATAGAGATGGGCAAGGAGGAGGGTTGACGTTTGTTGCCCAGCCTGTGATCATGTCTGCAATTATGGGCTCGCAAGCATGTGCTGAGTGGGAGACACACGGGGCTAAGGGTTGGTGTGGGTGGCGGAGGAGTTACCCGAGGAGACAAGGGGGACCTCCAAAAATGCTTGAATGAGAAAATAATAGACAGAACAGACGTAAAATTTAAAACAAATATTCTGTTTTATGGGCATTTACCCTCAGATAAATAAAGTGTTCATTTTTTAAATATTGAAGAACCCTGCATTAACTTTTTTTAACAGAACAAATTACAGGATGGTTTTACATCTTACTCTGCACACATATTAAATGTTGCAGCCGTGAAGTTTCTCTGATGTTGTTAGCTACTAATAAAACATCCTTAAGATGAATAATTTATTTACTGGTTGGGGTCAGGGTGACGTAAAAAAAGGAACCATAAATTAAAACATAAATTATAGTCTTTGTGATGTTGTGAAATCATAGCAGGTATAATATGGAAAGACCTTCAGAAAGATAACTTTGATATTTCCTGATTTCATTAATGCTGTTGTAAAGTAAATATCCAAAACAATCTCATTGTATTTTACATTTTAGTGGTTTGATGCTTTTTCTCTCCAAAATATCCGCTTTTGTAAAATAGTTACATTTGCCCATGTGGTTAGGTTAAAATATCTGATAGTTTTGAACTTAAACAAGTAAAAGCTAATGTCGAATAACACAGTATTGTGGTTTTAATAAACATTGTTTTAATAAGATATTGTAGTATTTTCATTGTGTAAGATTCCATACTGTAACTTGGAAAACTGTGCAAATATCAAATGAAATTTAAATACGAATTTGGATTGAAAACCTAAACACAGAAAGGAGACTTTCATTCAAACCCACTGCCAACCAGACAACATCATGTTGGCATGGTTGGCATGGTATAAACATGGCATGTTCACCCTATTCTCTGTTACACATATAGACACAGAAGACCAATCAAGATTTAATGGACAGCAGACTGAAGTATCCAATCAGAGACAGAAACTGCTGCTCTCAGACGCTGTAAGTGTTGTCTATGAGAATTGCAGTAATTACCATCAACACAACGCAACAGGTATTTTTATTCCTGAAGCAGCTTACCCTCTCACAGTTCCCCTGATCAAGACCAGAGCAGAAATTACTGCACTGATATTTCAAGAACAATGTGTAATTACTGAGTGAGGTCCGGCAATTAAGCCCAGAAATAAATGTTTGCAAATAAATGGACAAAGGAACAGTTCCCCCCAAAGCATTCATCCATCCCCTAGACCTGCTTGTCCTCCTGGAGTAGGGGGGAAACATTTCAGACTTTCTTATAAAGATTTCTTTTAAAAGTTTTATGCACTACATTTATCATACATCTATAGTTTTTTATACTAAATCTTTGTAGCTCTACAGTATATGTCCTTTTTACTGTCGAACACAGCATGGACTGTGTATAAAGAGAGCATGGACATTCTGCTACATCTCATCTGGTGTTCCACAGAAGAAGATCCTACAGCTACAGAAAATAAAGTGTGAACTGTTGCTTCAAGGACACACACTGTGTTATGTGTTGTCATGTGGTGCTAAAATCAGATGAATTCACTCAGTTGGGAAGTTTTTCTCATAGTGTGATGACCACAGCCCTCCTCAAGTGATTGGAATACAATCACAACACTGCCCATGTCTGCAGGATTACTCACAGCACTTCTTTGCCTCCACAAACACACATCTGAGATGCTGGAGAGAGACTTCACACACTCCCTGTAATTTTCCAATCACTTGCGTTTAGGGCAAACATCTCATGTTCTCTCAAGCTGCTGGATCTGATGGCCTGCACCTGTGCTTATAAAAGCTGAAGGGTTGATTTGTTAGTAGTAATGATATCTACACAATCAAGCAGGAACAGAAGTCTTTTGGTACAATTGTTGGTTGTGTTCGTTTATAATGCCTTTACTGAGTATAATGAGTCAAAATCAAAGTATATTCAAGCTAACAGAATTTTAAAAGTTTGAATAACATTCTTATAACCAAGCAACAGTGTTAATACAACATATACAATTGAGACATTTTAAACATTAACATTTTTGTTACTTTATGGAAACATTAGGGAAATGTTCTTACGACGTTTCCTTACAATAATTTTTAGTGAAGTGAAAATGACCTATTCATCAGAATATGGTAACTCATACAGAGGTGCATTTAACCCATCACTGGTGAGGAGTGAACACACACACCCAGAGCAGTGGGCAGCACGTCACTGCACCCGGGGAGCAATTGGGGCTTAGGTGCCTTGCTCAAGGGCACTTCAGTTGCAACCCCCCCAGTGCTGGAATCAAACCAGCAACCTTCTGATTACTAGCCCAACTCACTAACCAGTAGGCCACAACTGTCCCCGTTAGATGGGATTTAATATTATGAGAATAATAATTTCTGTCATTTATTCTCACACAATGCAGCTGTCAGTAGCCAAACATCTTTCTCTGCATTAAACTAGTTCACTCTTGGTTATATGTTATATCATAGCAGTCATTTTTGTGGCAATGCTGAAAAATATCAAATGTACATGTTTTAACTTACTAATGTCTTAGCAAAATAACCGAAGTTTATCTTTACTGCTATTGTCCACCTGTGAGCAAGCCAGAGGAAACTCACATGCGCAGATCTCTTGTGCTTGACACATACACACACAGTCACACACACACACATATGCAGGTGGAGTTCCCGCTGGGCTGATGAACGTCAGGCAGGTGCCAGCACAGCATCACCGCATGTCTTCAGACGATGGAGGAAGTGTCACTCTCCACAGGAATGCTGGAAAAATCTTGGAGTCAGCTGTGTGTTACGGCTGCAGTATACACACAACAAATCAAAGCCAAGTATCAGTACAACAGCGGAGTCCATTTAACCCCGGCAGGGGCCTGCACTTACCGCCAGGCTTGTTTAGATTCACTGTCTCACACAGTGAAGGCTGAGCTTTCCTATGTTATAAGAGCTCTGGATGCCTGTGTCCAGTGTAACACTGTGTGTGTAAAACATTCAGCCTCCTGCAGGTAATACGCTTATCAACGTTATTGATTATAAATGAACATACCTCAATGTTCTCAATGTTACACTGTTGGTACACTTACAAGTTGGTAAGTTTGTTACTGACCTGTTAGTGATTTGCTGTCAATTGCCTAAATAGGCAGCTGGCTTCTACATCCTAACTGATATGGAACCTCACAAGTGATTGATTTGGAACTTTCTTTATAGAAAGCAACATGTCTCGTATAAACAGTGATCATACTGTGAAGTATGTGAGATGCTCGACTGATTTCAGAGTTTGTTACTGTATAACTATAATGCACTGCTGTAATAAGCACGTACAGCACACACAAATGTTTCGATATCTAGTAACTGTTGTACAATACGTCATTAAAGCCTGCAACATCCCCTAAATAGGAAACACATTAAAAACTGAAACAGTCAAACCATTTTGACTGTTTCGAGCATTTAAGCAGTTAGACCATTGGAATGATGACAAAAAATAAAGTGAGACATTTTGGCCAGTCCTCACTTCCTGACAGCCCTTTAAAGGGCTGTGTGAGGGTTAGGACTTGGTTTCAGGGTTAAGGTTAGGGTAAGGGTTAGGAAGTTAGTTGGAATGATTAAGTTAAGGGTAAGGGGCTAGAGATTGTATTCAATGAATGTTCTCACAAAGATAGCTGTACAAATGTGTATGTAAGTGTGTGTGTGTGTGTGTGTAATGAGTGAAGTTAGGGTTATATATATTTGTGTAGATGTTTCCAAGATACAATTTGTTTAACTCTTTGTGTAATGGAAACAAACATGATATGAGAAATAGTTTTCCGTTTTGGGTTACAAATGTAACCTGGTTCACTGAGACAGGGAATGTATCAAGTTTGATGCTATGGGGAATGTTAATGTCCACTACGCCACAGTGAGGAAGGCCTGCCCCAGATGCTGTGAAATAGAGACGCTGACGACGGGAAAACAGGTGATTTCAGTGAACTGATGATTACATAGGAAGTTAATACCAAATAAGGAAAAACAGGAACAAATCCTAAACAAACCAAAATAACCAAAATAACACAACATAGCAGTTCATAACTGTTACAGTACTCCACCCTCCCAGAAAGCACGTCCTCGCTCTGTAAAAGAACCAACTGAGGAGGGAGGGGGGCTTGGGTAAAGGACAGACAGAAGACCAGGGTGGAGCTGATGGAGGGAGGAGCCAAGGACAAGACCTGGGGACACAGGGCGGTGCTGACGGAGGGAAGAGACAGGGGGGAGACTTGAGGGACCAGGGTGGTGCTGATGGAGGACGGAACCAAGGGGGAGACTTGAGGTACCATGGCGGTGTTGACAGAGGGAGGAACCAGGACAGAGGCAGGAGGGAGTAGGAGCAGGAGGAGCCAGTTGGGACCTAAAGCATAGCCATGAAGTTGACCTACGGTGGAGCTGATGGAAAAAGAAGGCATGGTGGAGGAGAGGCCGACGACTCCATGGGGCCGACCGACAGCGGCGGAGCAGGAGGCGGCAGAGCCCGAGATGGAGAGCCGATGAGCCAGGGTGACGATGATGATCTGGAGGGCCAGGGTGTCGCAGAAGGCTTCAGCGACCGAGGCAGAGATCCGGAGGGACGCAGCAGAGTGACAGAGGACTGAGGAGGAGCCCAAAGGCGATGGCTGGATGATGACTGACCAAGGCAGAGCCGTAGGGGCGAGGGAGCCCGGTGGGGCTGATGGACAGATGGGTGATGGTGGAGCTGGGTCTTTCAGCAAAAACAGGAACAGAACCAAAACAAACCTGGAAAACCAAATAACACAACATAGGAGTTCATAACTGTTACAGACAGGATATCTGCTCCCAGATTTGCATACCCTGGCATGTACATTGCTCTGATGGAGGGTAACCTGGTCTCTGCCCAAAGGAGAATCTGCTGTGCCAGCCTGAACAGAAGAAAAGAAACGCAGCCCTCCCTGGTGATTTACATATAAGGCCACCGTGGTTTTGTCCATACGGACTAAAACATGTTGGTCATAGAGGCGCAAGAGGAAATGCTTCAGTGCCAGAAACTGCCCTTATTTCCAGACAGTTTATGTGCCAGCATGAAGGCCCTCCTCCTTTAGCCCATCAGAGAAGTGTCTGTCATAAGAAAACTATGATGGCATAACACTCCCAGAGTGGGACCTAAGGTGAGAAAATGGGGTCTGAGCCACATAGAAAGAGTACAAAGCCCTCGGGTGTAACCATTACCATCCTTAGCGGATGGATTTTGGGATGAAACCAGCCAGAACTAAAACTCTCATGTGCAGTAGGCCCAACAGAATCACGTTGGTCACTGCTGCCCTGAGGCCTAACAGCCTCTTAACTTGGAAGACTGTCAGGTGCCAGCCTAGCTGAATGCTGCCCACAGCAGCAAGGATTGATTCCACACATGCAGGAGACAATTGTGACTGCATTGTAGTGGAGTCCCAAATTACCTCTAGAAAAGTAGTTTTCTGACCAGGACTCTCGTAGACCCCCGTGCTTTTTGGGAACTATAAATATGTCTTATGTGAGGGGGAACACGTTCTATAACCCCTTTCGCAGAGAGAGCCCTTAGTTCCCTGGCCAACACTAAATGCATCAAGCATTTAGCATCAAGCTTGATGCAGCATCTTGTTCCCTCGAAAGGGAACTCCTGTTCACCAGCTACCTAGACATCAACTATTAACCTCAGTTTACATATCTGATCTGCTAGTGGACAAATGACACATCATGTTTCCAACACCTTAAATCTGTGCCATGAAGAATTAAAGTTATGAAGGCAAAGAGGTCCAACCAGGTACTAGAAAAAAAAACTAATAAAAAAGCCGGTGAGTGTGTAAGACTCCCAATACAAAGTCTCAGGGAGCAAGTTAAAGGCAGACCTTTGGTCAAGAAGCCCAAAACTTCTTGAGGTGTTAGTAGAGGAAGAAAAACACTTTATTAGTTTGGTAAGATGTATTTCACAGCAAATGTGTAACAGTAAAAATATGAATTATGACTTTGAAAGTAAAAGGTTCTTCCTATTCAGTTTTGTATAAACACAATTTGGAATGTTGGGAAGTTTAAAGAGAGACTTATAGGAAATAATGTGATTCCTTTTCACAGTGATGTTTAGACACTTCACAGACATTTTATATGATTAAATTAAACTGAGGAAGAGCAAATCACATAAAATCTTCACTTGTCTAGTTGTAATTTTAGTCACAGTTTAATGAGATGAAAGTTTTGACCAGGTAACTTCATTTTACAGGCTGTTGTGATTGGCAGTCACAGCCTCACTGTTAACGTCTGGAAAAAAGACAAGAGTGAGGGAATGATGACATTTTTCATATTTGAATTGTTACTGTTTATGTGATGTGTACTTCAGATGACTTTGGTTGTGTGTAGATGTGATATGATTATTGTGTCATTGGTATTTGGAATATCACATGATGTTCATTTGTTTTTTTACAAGTTTTGCCATAAACACTTTTTGCATTACAAACAAATTTCTGACATATATATAAACTGTCTCTCTTACACTTCCTGTCGGTGTGTATGTGTGTGTGTACAGGAAAAGTATAATGCTTCTAATCTTGTTACATAGCACACAAGATTGTGTTCGGTGGTAATGATGACACACACACACACACACACCCCAGCCAAGGTGCTTACTTTCAATTTGTGTGTTGTCATCTCTCTGCACCAGCAAAGAAATTGATGAGACCTCTTTCCTTTAATTAATCAAAAAACGAGCAGGGGGCTCCACTGTATGGGTGGTGGGGGCAGGGTGAGGGGCCCGGGGTCTGTCCTGTGCCAACAGATTCCTCTAACAAAGCAGCTCCATCTGTGACCCGCTGAAGACGGGCTGTGATTTCACAGATCAGCACCTGATGAATCACTTCATGTTTGGATTTTCAGTCTGTTTTTCTAATTCAATAGTTCAGTTGCTACTGGACAAAAACAGCAACAACACAGAGTAAACTTAATTTAAGTCTTGAATTAATATTATCACACTGTCAAACATTTTTTACAAAATGGTTGTACAAGTCATTTTAACTTATTTATTATTTATTTTACTTTGAGTATTTTGACATTAAAAATGACCACAATTACAACATTTTTTTTTTAAATATCACCAAATAAATGAAAATTTGTATACATTTCTTAGCCTCATGGTATTCCAAACTATTTAATTAAATAAAACTTATGAAATAAATGTACTTTATTAAGTAAATTTTTATATTCTATATTTTAAAATGTAAATTCTTACATTTTTCAAAGCTGCAGAAACTATTTTAAAAGGATCACAAAAGCATGGCAATTATGTACAGAGACAAATTTATTTCAGGTGCAGAAAGAAAATTTAAGAAAATTCATTTTAATAAACTCACAAGCTGTTTTCATAAACCTTGACAATACCACCATAAACAACTACATTGGTGGATGGATCCTATGATTACTCTGGTAAAGCAAAGACATTGACAAAACTCTTACGTTATTAGCAACAAAGTACATGAGCATAAATCAATCTCTTTTTTCTTTCTTCCCTTTCTGTCTTAACTGCACCTTCTAACTGCTTCCAAACGAGCTACTGATTACTGATGAGAGTCACGTGACTCGTGGGAGTTATAACTGAGGTCCTTGTAGAGCCATGTCTCAGAAATTACTTAGTTTTAAAAATGCAGTTACAAGCAGGGTGGCTAGTGGAGTGGCATGTACTTTGCCCATGGTGGCCATGGCCCCCTGGCTCCGCCCTTGAAGAAAAATACTTTCACATTTAAGATTTGCCTTCATATTTTAGGAAATAGACCTTCTTATGTGAATTATGCCAGAAGATTTTAACTGGAAAACAATGTTACAGTTCCTAAAATAACTGAAGACAATAATGATAAATGTTTGAATAAAGGGTAAAATGAGAAGGAAATGTGATTTGAATATGTCTGTATTGTTGTGATTACATGATAGCTGTGGTATTTTAAGGGTAATGGAAGTTAAGGGCAACAGTGTTTGAAATTATATCAATTATTATGATGTGTGGTATTAGTACACAGTAACATAGTAGTGATTGCAAAGTTTAAACACAGCATCATACAACATTGGTGATGTGTTTGTCAACTTACAAACTTGTTTGTGTTTGTCCATATGCATTAATATAAATCATTCATCTCTATACACTGCTTTTATTCAATCAATAAAAATGTTATTGTATTTAATAAACCAGTAAAGACATACATAAAATAGTAATACAATAAGTAAATAATCAATTAAAACCCACACATAATATTAAAATTAATTTAAAAATACCTTCAAAATATATGTACAATAGAGACAACACAAATAATTTAAATAAATGTAATGCATTTTATTACATTTCCTAAATGTCTCACCTTCAATGGCTATAAAACATGAATCAGTTCAAATGTTTCAAAATCTTTAATTTTAGTTTAATTTATCCTATTTTCTTTATATGTTAAACACTGACTGCATTTCCATTATGGTCAGACTTAAGAAATATATATTAGGAAAGAAATATATTATTAAAGAAACATGCTATAAGATATTCTATATAATTTTTTAAATTATTATAAATATAATTATATATAATAGAAATGTATTTTATCAGGTTTAATAAATTATGAAATCATTACTATGGGTAAATCAAAGAGGAAGACTCTTAATTGTTTAAATGTTTGGACTGGAATTTGTGATACAGATGGAATTGTTTTCTTGTTCCATAACTTGATTGGTATTGCATGGATTGAAAGGTTTGACTTTAGATGTAATATGGCAGCATTTGAGCAATTTGATTAAATGATTTTCTGCTGTCTGTGTGTAGGAGTGAAGTGGAACACTGACCCCTACTGCCCAACACTGTCACAACACACCAAACAACGAGATACTGTACAGTATCATGTAATATAACCACAACACTGCTGTTATACATCGTTCATGTACTTATATTTTGTATTTCCACTTCCTGTTGTAGTTTTGGTCCTGTCCTTGTGAACCTGCCCTGATTGCGCTCATCTGTATCTCATTTCTCCTGATTAGTCTTTGTTTATGTACCTCAGTGTTTATGATGTTTGTTGTCTGGTGTTTCTCACACAGTGTTGCCTGCCTTTCCGTTTCCTGTGTTATTTTGAATGTTTGTTTGGATGTTGTAGTTTTATTTCCAGCACAAAGCATAACAGTCATACTTTGATAAGTTCATAATATTGTGGGATTACAGTAGTTCATAATCACACACACTCTATTATTAACTGACCTGACTCCAAACATGCACTTTTCATTTGAGCGCTCTGATTAGTAGATGACTGGCTGACAGACCTCAGTCTCTCTCTCTCTCTCTCTCTCTCTCAGCCTGCAACTCAATCACAGCCAATTAGCAGCTCCTCAAACACTCCTTTCTATTACAATGTCCTAAACCACTTATTGTGTCCTGATTTGCCAAATAAATCACTCCAGAGGCACAGTTGTGTCTTTCTTTCTCTTACCCAGTTCTTTTGTAGCTTTATTTTTTCTTTACGCCTTTTCTTGTCTCTTCTGTGTGTCCATTGAAGTTTTGATGCTGTTTGAAGAGAGTTGACATCTCTCTATCTCGCTAAACACGTCTGAACATTGCATGATATTTCAGTTGCTGATAGTGGGCATCCGACTGCATGTGGGCGTCCTTGTATTACAAGGTTAAGAATCCATTATGTTTGAGCTTAAGGAAGTGGCAAATTATAATAAATGATGGCCGGTTTCTGCCCTGGCAGTCCAGTTGTGGGGGTTCGGATCAGCCGGGGTCTCACTTCAAGTCCAGACTACTAAAACACAATGTCAACTGTCTTCATCATTTACAGTCCTCTTCATTTATACATTGATACAAATGTACGTTTTACAGACATTCTGTAGGTAAATTGACTCTCAGGACGAACCAGAAAGACATATGAAATTATATGACATAGGGAAGTTGAAACATGAGTAATTTCATTGGATGAGCAGATGTGATGAACAAAAGAGATGGACATGAGATCAGATGGAGATCAGCAAAAGAAATTTTTCCACACAGTCGTCCTTGGTAATGTCACAAGACATGAGTCGAACAAAAGTTTAAATGTCACAAAGAAAAATACTTTTTTAACCAAAGCAACTACAGGTGCATGTGGTGTTTTTGTTTTCTTATTATATTGAAAAATAAAGCTACTGTATTATTTTAGTATAAGTTTAGTGTTCTGTGCCCACGATGCATAATAAATTGATAATAAATTAATTGTACTGAACATCTGATTTCCTAAACCTGTTGAAAATAAAACATTATCAGTTAATCTGCATGTTCACATTTATTACTATTATATTTTTTATGGGTTTTATGTAGAAAAAAATAATTCTCAAAAATGTTACTGTTGTTTAAATTAAAATATCATTTTCCTAAATTTTCTAAGAAAACATTTTTTGTAAAAAAAAATGAATTTGTAACATTTACCCTTTACAATAAGGCTTTGATCTTTGACATCATTTTTTTGACCACATGGTTCAAACAGAAGTAACTGTTTCTTGATCAGTATCACATTAAATTAACACATACCAAGATCAATAGTTTTCCTCTATAATGCTGCTCTGTAGTGCTCCATGCAGTGCTCCTCTGTAGTGCTCCTCTATAATGCTCCATGCAGTGCTCCTCTGTAGTGCTTCTCTATAATGCTCCTCTGTAGTGCTCATCTATAGTGCTCCTCTATAAAGTTCCTCTGTAGTGCTCATTTATAGTGCTCCTCTATAATGCTCCTCTATAGTCCTCATCTGCAGTGCTCCTCTGTAGTGCTCCTCTATAATGCTCCTCTGTAGTGCTCATCTATAGTGCTCCTCTATAAAGTTCCTCTGTAGTGCTCATTTATAGTGCTTCTCTATAATGCTCCTCTGTTGTGCTCCTCTATAGTCCTCATCTGTAGTGCTCATCTGTAGTGCTAATTTATAGTGCTCCTGTATAGTGTTCCTCTGTAGGGCTCCTCTATAGTGCTCCTCTATAATGCTCCTCTGTAGTGCTCCTCTATAGTCCTCATCTGTAGTGCTCCTCTATAGTCCTCATCTGTAGTGCTCCTCTCCAGTCCTCCTAAGAGGAAGAGTAATCAGATAATACTGCCTATAATAAGAGGGCAGAGTGACAATGACTATAATTACATGGACAGCATGGTCTTAATTCAATTTGTACTTACGTCAGGTGTGATTTAAGACGGATTAAGGTAATCAGAATTCGCTGTTTACGTGGTAGTTTCTTAATCAGAGTTTTGTCTTAATCGGGTTAATATTGGAATATTATTGTCCATGTAAACATACTCACTGATGGTTTATACAGGCTTAGCATGTGCAGCTTCATGTTGATGTCATGTTGATGACCATCAGTCCTTCTTCCTGCTGTGGTGTGATCTGAGCGTCCCAATGGGTTTGTCTGCATGTTAGACTCAGTGCTGTACCCCCTGTACAATCACAGCATGAGAATACAGACATCTCACAGAGCTGCTGTCTGATTCTCCACAGTGACAAAAATCTGTCTGAGTTTCCACTGTAGCACTACAGTGTGAAGTATGGCCTCTTATAAACAAAGGAGAGTGATGTAGTTAAAGGATCTCTCAATTTTTTTCTTACTGTCTGTGTATTTACTCTGAAATTGCTGTTTTCAATTGCAATGTTTAGCTAAACACGTGTGACTTATATTTTGTTTTAAGACTGAAAACTTCTAAGTCCAAGTTCAGTTCATAACGTGAGTGCCACTTTAATTTAATACTGGACTAACAGCTAATGATATAGCTCATCTCTTCAGTGCTGCTACCCAATATACTTGTACTGAAACCACTGTTACAACCACTAGCCTGTGAAATCCAAATTCTTAACATTCATTACTAGTCCATTAGGATCCAGTCATAGTTTCTGCAGGCCGCTTTCTGCTGCCCTCAGTTCTGTCCAAATAAAAAAAGGCTCACCAGTCCAAATCCAAGAGCTTCTCTGTCATTGCGCTCCAATAATAAAATGACCTCCCAAACACAGTCAGAACACAAGAGCTTCTGCCAGCTAATCTATTCAAAATCTACCACAGAGAAACATTAACTGCTGCTCCAGTGCTGAATACTGAAAACACGTTATGTTATCCACCATCTTGAGCTTTACTGTTTACCACTTTTTTATCAGTTATTTATTAAGTCAGAATAGTTTCGGAATTCAAATACTTTATATATAATTTGAAAAGATAATTAAAAAGACCAAGAAAGTGTATCACTCACAGCATTTTGCAATATATCATGCATGATAATTGCAAATATTTTAGTTCTATTTTAAATACATTTTGTGCCAATCTTTAAAATGTTTATAACATTACGGGGTTTTTATTGAAAAATAAAAGAAATCAATACAATTAAATATTCCATTAATTAACAGGGACAAACAAGGTGTAACTAATTAAAATAAAGTCACTGTGCAGTTCATTGTTTCAGTCATGGGGACACAGATTGCATTTTGTGACAATAAACAATTAGCTCTCTGACAGAGACAGATTCACATTTTTAGAGACAATAATGACAACATAATGTAGTTTTGTTTCATTTTTAATTGTCAGAAACTAAACTAGTTTCATAAAGTACATGGCATGCAACTCTGTCACTGTAACAGAGTGAACCTGAATGTATAACAGGTTTAAAAAGAAATAAAATAATGAAATCCAATAAAACTTATAGTCATTTGGAGAGAAGGGTGAGAGTAAAAAATTATGATTTCTCCATTAGTGAGTTTTAAAGGAATGACATCACCTTTTCGAAAGAATAAAATGTAATGAGTATTGCTGTTTTTTAGGAGATGTGTCCAGCCAGCTGGCACCAGAACTTTGTGATGGAAGCAATCGGATTTAAAGGAACACTGAGAAACCCCAGCAGCCACACAACATGGGTCCAGGACCCACTCAGCATGCCTCTGTAGGGCTGCCCGGGCCCCCATCAGCTCTCAACAGATGGAGCACCTGACCCCAGATGCCAGGAAGGAGGAGATAAGGCCACAGGAAGGAGAATGGAAGTTGCCACAGATGCCACAGGAAGCTCGGAGGTCTGAAGTCTACACTACAGCAGGTGTGAAAGCGACCTCATGCTTCAATTCATACCTGCTTTCCTTCTTACTATAGCACAGATGCCTGTTCAGTCTGTCACACCCTAAAAGACCAACACTAGATGTCTAGTCACAGGAGTAAATGAGAACATGCTGTGTACATCATACCACAGTCCTGAAAAGTAACACTTAAAGGAATATTTATCCCAGCTGTCCTTTTTTGGTAACTTTTATGTTGGAATGTCACTGCATTACACACAACACTATGTGATATGTAGCTGCAGGGGTTGAAAAATAAGAGATTTGGAATATCAGCCACAAAGAATGTCGTTTCATAGCTGGAAAAGGTCCCAAATAACAATTTTAGGTTGTAAATTTTTTTTAAACATTGTACTAATGCTATTGCCTGGTAATAAGAATGTTATGCAAACATTTTTAATCTGTAACATTTTTAAAATGTTCCACTAACTACTTAACATTTTTGATATATATGATATATACCATTAAAACAAAAGTTACCACAAGAACTTTTTTGATAACTTCGAGAGAACTTTTAGAGAATATTAGCCAGTGTCCTAAAAACATTCCCTGTTTAGCTGGATAATTATGAAACCAACATAGAAAATACCAGAAACATGCTTTAACTTAAGATACACAAGCACCGTTTTAAACATTTTACAAAAAGAAATTGTTGGGTTTAAAATGATAAAGCCAAAAAAATAATGTTGAAAATGAAGCAATAAGATTGTGACACTTAATGTTTGTCAAACATTACTGGAACATGTCTATAGTTAAAGCGGCAATCCATACCTTTTTTGCATTAACAATAAGCAAAAAACAGTTATTTAGCAAGTACATAACACATAAGTATTTAAAAGGCTATCCTTACCATACTCCAATTCATTGTTATAATAATGATTAATAATTTGAGCTGTCAAGTCTGATTTGTAAACAAAGATCTGGCTGCTATATTGCGTGTTTGTGGTGAGGATGGTGTAGTTTTTATACATATACATATATATCTTCACACCAAGTACAGTATTAGACATTAACACAAACTTTTAACAATCACTCTTCACCAGGATGGTGAAAAGAATCTTACTGAGCAATTTAGCTTAAGCTGACGTGTGTATAGTAATCTGAAGTATAACATTTCTAGTAGGAATATGCCTGACACCAAATACCATAATATTAATAAACTAATAAATTAAATAAATATTAATAAATAATATTAGAAAAAGCATGGGTAATGGCTTCAAAATAAATAATGAATTCGGAAGAATAACAGGAACAATATTTGTCAGACTCACTTGTGTTACCTGGATAACTGCTGAGCCAGTGGTATAGCACAATATTAAATATAAACCTCTAAAATCGCTACATGGTTAGTAAATGAGTGTATACTTTATGAATAAAATGAGGACAGCATGATCACAATCAAATAGCTGAATTGCTGTCTTTTTGCTTCTGTCATAAATCAGAGCTTGCCAAAAGTAATATCAACTAACACTGAATCATACACATTTTCTGATACTGGATATGTCTATCTAACCAATACATATTTGAAACATGTGTCTGTCCAATACACTAGAGTACTGTCAGGTATATGTTCCCAATAGTTGAGTTAACTTTTGCGTTGATGCTTTGTGATCATTTTGGTGTTTGTAACATGAATATACACACAACATGCTTATAAACAGCCTATGTATCTATAGATGAAGATGTTTTAGCATTCAAACCACTAACTTCTGTCTTCTGTAAGCAGAGCTATTGTAAATCGACATCCTTTCCTTTGAGCTTGTGGATGATTGTCTCTGATGCTACAAACAATTCCTCTGGATCAAAATATATCTTTTCTTTTTATTTCACATTTATTGTTATTGTTTTATTTAAAAGTATTAAAATACATTTTCTAGATATAATACAAAATGTAATGTTCAATAATGTGTTATGGAAGGCATATACATGGAAGGATACATTTAAAACAAATTCTAACAAGTTAAAACAATTATCTTGCGTTATTACATGAACATCCGGTTTATGTTTATGCCTCGTCCACTTAATAATTTTGAGATGGCCACAGATTCAAATATTTTTGGCCTGGTGTGTCCAAATGCTTCGTGCTTGTGGTGCTCTAATGTTTGGCTATCATCTGACATGAATTGTAGATCACGGCACTATGATCTCTTGAGTTTCATTGCCTTGTGACTTTTTATGCTTTCAAATCAAGCATATGCCCCTGTCCAGCCCCGACCTCCACGCGCTCCCACATGCAAACACAGTCGCCTATCCATCCCACTTTACTGCCGTCAACATTGCGAGAGACAATTTGCGCTGAGCACTCGGTTGTGGCTGAGCGACTCCGGTGATGGAAAGGGTTTACAGGAGTGCGATGTGGCAGAGACCACCTTGACCTGTCCCCACGCAGACCCCGGATCCCCACATCAGCTTAGCTCAACACAGTCTTTGAGTTATTATCATAATTTCTCATGGCCCCATGTTTTACAGAATGTTTTGTGTTTTATTGTCTGAAAATCAGCAGCAGGGCGTCAGTGAACACCACTATGATAAGAAAAGCAGTCATGTGAAAAATGAAAGGGGCCACATGTCCAACAGTGAGTGGAGTGAGGGTCAAATAATAAAATATATGACAAATTCACCACCTATATTTCATTTTTAGTGTAAAAACACACACATGCCAAATTCACACACAATCCAAAACAACAAATACTTGCACAAGAAGATGAGAGAGGAAAACAATAATGGAATTTTCATGTGTTAGTGAAATATTCCTGATACATCTATGTAAATAAAGTCACATGCTTTCTGAAGAGTGAAACACTGCGAGCCACTCACACGACCGGTCATGGAACGTGAGGTGCGGCACATGGCCCTGCACATATAAGTGTGTTCTCATAACATCTCGTGACTTCCACGCTCTGTCTCATCTGTCTGCACCCCTTACTCTAGAGTCAGAACCTGAGCTGGTATCAGTCAGAGACCCTCTCTTTATCTCTCCATCTCTGCACATTTACTTAACGCTTTAATTACGCAGTGGCATGTTGCCTCTGGGCCATATGGATGGCTGATATTGAGAGCAGATAAGATTGAGAAACTTCTGTCAGCACCCGAAATTAGTAGAACAGCACCAAAGCCAATTATCTCCACTCTGAATGACAATTAAACATCTGACTCAATCAAAATACATGAGTAGCCCTGGAGCTCAGAGCACGTTTGGGTTCGAGGCCAGAGGGCATTTTTAATAAACCTGCTTTACTTCCCTCTGGTTTGTTTTACTAGCTGCATCAATGTGGATGTTTGTACTATAAAAACATACTGTCAAAATACAAAATACTTTCTAAACTTTAAAAACTAAAAACAACTTGTACTGACTCCAAGACGACAACATTTTTATTTACTCACTAGTTTGATAAATCGCAGATAAATCGAATAAACCTGTTTGGATTAATACACAAGCACACTGACAAGCAGCGCAATGCAAGACTGTATCATCTCTTTGACCCACTCACTGGGGTTTGATTGGTTGAAAAGATATATGCTATAACTTTAAGCTTTTGGTCTCACGGTTTTTACCTGCAGCATGATCAAACAGGTAAAAAGACTGTACAGCAAAACAAAACACAAACACGTTTACTTGTGAAGGAAATTGAACTTGTTTTCTTATCCCATTAGTAAACTGTTTTATTTGTTGTTATTTCTTACCTAAATTAAAATTTACTTTTAGATTTATACTTCAATGAATTTGTTTAATGGCACTTTTTGGAATTTTTATTTATTCTTGAATTCTAAATTTTTCTTTCTAAAAAGAGCACATAACTACAAGTAAAAATAATGATTTAGAACATTTTTCTGGAGTGTATAAATCAATTATGTTGTATAACTTAAAGCAGCTCTTACTTTCTGTGTTGTGCTAAAGACACAATAATACAGTGGTAAAAGGAGGGTGAGGAAATAATGATAAAATACTTATTATGTAAGGCAAACTGCTTTGCAATAAGTGAAAATCATTTGAAGAGTTTCAATAGTACAGGTTGCAAAGAAAGTAATCTAGAGAAACTGTTTAGAGAGAAAGAGAAAGAGAGAGAGACGCTTGGCATGAGGCAGCGTCCAGCTCCTCAAAGCGAGAGAGAGAGAGAAAGAGAGAGAGAGGGGTGACTTTGAGAAGCTGGACACTGCCTCATGCCAAGTGTCTCTCTCACTGTCACCTAATCCTCAGTCCGACCAGTCGGTTCTGGGAGCAGTTGTGTGAGGCGGGTCAGTTAGCCGCGATCACAGGACTTTAATCTGCCGGGCGGAGTGTTGCCAGTGAGTAGCGCTGGGCTCTTATTCCCTGAGAGAGACAGCTAGAGGTTGTCTGAACATGGATGGCCACTTCACAGCTCCGGGGGGGAGGGCCATAGCAGCAGCTGCTCGGAGCATATGGGCAGAATTCATTAAAAGAGCCCAAGAAAGCTCATATGAGGAGACAGAAACAAAGTTCAGAAAGTGTGTGTTTAAATGACAGGTTAGAGACGGTTATTACATCACGCCTGTAAGATGCATTAGACTTCCAGTAGACCATGTCTCCGTCCAGATTTATTTTATATTTGTGATGATTTGGCAGTGATGTAAAATTAAGCAACATTATTCAATTAAATTTTACAATGTTACATTGCTTCAAAGCAGCTTTACATAAAAAACAAAGAATAGTAATAAAACACAGAACAAATGTCTGACATCTTAATGGTATTATTGCAAATAATATGTGTGGGATAAGACTAATACTATAGTAGGCCTATAGTATGTTTACGAACAAAGAGCTGACTGAACCGATAAAGCCACAAAATTGTTGAGCAAAATACATGCATTCCAGCTTACATAAGGAAGGTATATAATAGGCTACATCATGGGACAGTGCTATAAGGGATTTGCAATAGTACCATGAAC
>JAZGTI010001411.1:0-36710 GCA_036877585.1 Botia kubotai
CACACAGTCTGACTCCTACAGCACAGAGACACACAGTCTGACTCCTACAGCACAGAGACACACAGTCTGACTCCTACAGCACAGAGACACACAGTATGACTCCTACAGCACAGAGACACACAGTATGACTCCTACAGCACAGAGACGCGGAATGAGTCTGACGCTGACAGCACAGAGACGCGAAATGAGTCTGCCGCTGACAGCACAGAGACGCGGAATGAGTCTGACGCTGACAGCACAGAGACGCGGAATGAGTCTGACGCTGACAGCACAGAGACGCGGAATGAGTCTGGCGCTGACAGCACAGAGACGCGGAATGAGTCTGACGCTGACAGCACAGAGACGCGGAATGAGTCTGACGCTGACAGCACAGAGACGCGGAATGAGTCTGACGCTGACAGCACAGAGACACAAAGTGATGCTTACCAGTGTAGAAGTACTGCAGGATTGCAGCAAACGCTGCAGGATTCACCTGCAATGAGAAAATGAATCGTTGTTCTTACATAAAGTCTTCACTGACTCTACAGAGCAGAGCACTCCTCTAAGAGCAGGACAAACAGCAAGAGCAAGGTCTAGAGGACCTTGAGGACAATATCAGCTTAATATCAGCTCAAAAACTCAACATGATTTAATATCAGATACTTTATCACTGTGATGTATTCCTCCTAATCTTACAGATTTAATTAACTGAAGTTGAGTCTGGCTTTCACAGTGAAACTGCACCTACCAGTGGATGTTTGAGACCAATCACACTCTTCTGCTTCCACTTGGTCTCCAGCATATGAGCGAAATATTCACAGCGTGCGCTCAGGATACACCGATGGGCTTTAAACATCTCACCGTGCACCACAAACATCACGTCACTGTAGTGACCCTGCTCCAGAAGTCTGAAACAGAGTAGAGATTTAATCAGACACTGTGTCTGCTGTGTGTGTGTGTGTGTGTGTGTGTGTGTCTGTGTGTGTGTGTGTGTGTGGAAGACTCACGTCTGCAGGAACTGGTCGTAGTAATCTCTCTGCATGGCTTTGGCTGTGATGCGCTTGTACTCCCTCAGCAGGCGGCGGATGGTGTCGCTCAGCGCGCCGTACAGACAGCGCTCGCCATCAAACGTGTTTGCCTCGCATTTTGCCCCTGGCACACCAAACACACGGTAACACTCAAATCATCACTAAATAACTACCGTCCACTACATACAGTCAAACCCCCACGAATGCTCGCTGTGAAATTATTACAGATTCCCCTCATGCTCCTCTGTTGTGTCTGCGGGGATTTGATTCTGTTTACACTCTGATGTTACGTGACGGGTGTGACTCCTGATGCTCATTATTCTGAATGTGTGTACACATTCAGATCAATCCTTTACACCACACACAGTAAAGTGTTGCTCTCTGCAGCGCACCGTGTGTCTGAAACAGATCTTACCGTTGGCAAGCAGGTACTGCACCAGTTCCTCATGTCCACAAAGACACGCGTAATACCTGAATCAACACACAATATAACATCAGACACATGATTAACACACATGAAAGACAACAGACGTGTGAACACGTACAGAGGGGTGCTGTCCCACTTATCTCTGACGTTCAGCTCCACGTCTCTCTGCTCAACCAGGTATCTGAAGAAAGGTGGAAAAACAGATTCAGAAAGAGACTGATCCATCAAAACAGGCTTCAAATCATTAATACCAAACCGAGTGATGAAATCAAATACTGTTTTGAATAATACACACAATATTAAAATGCTGAAGAAACCTGCAGATGAAGTACACTACCTGCAGTTTGTGGGGTGGCATGTTGTCTTACACTGTATGCATGTACAGTATCTAAACACAATACTCATGCACGTTTGTTTACATATGAACACACAACATCTACAAACTACATAAGCCTTGCATATTTGTTTAAACATATCCAGAATCTAGAGACTATACAGGAAATGCGCTTTGGGTTAAATATGAATGTACAATAAATGAAGACTATATAGGAAACGTATTTGATGTGTGTATATTTAACAACTCCACAGTGCAGCGACCATGCAGCTTTTTTAGATACGCACATTCATTACCTGCAGACTAAACAGGCCAAACACGATACATGAAACAAGGTGTCAAGATATTGTTAGCTGTTCATATGTACAGTAGCTGTAGATTATGCCGGTCGATTATATTTGCTTTCATGTGCACATACTGTAGTTTCGAAACTAAACAGGACATTTGGTCAGAAGTGATGCATCAGGTGAAACTTCAGTCCATCATCTGCTGACCTCACTCGGGCAGTGTCGCCCTTCCTGCAGCTTGAAAACAGATCAACGGCGTCCATCTGCGCGGCGATAAAGCGTCTCTGAAATACATTGAAACGGCCCGTCTGACAGACAGGATCGGCTGCAGGACACCGTCGGGGGTGAAAACACACGCTGAGCGTCGTTGCAGAAGAGATTCGCTTTGAAAGTACCAACTAAACCTAAACAGGAAGCTGTGATGCGCGTGAGACCCGCCGGCGCCCTCCTGCGGACGACTATTGAATGACACCTGCTGTCTTCTGCCATTGACAGTGAACTCTAACTCCACAATGTCATTTGTATGTGAATAAAAACTGAACGGAATGCATTATAAAATTAAATTTAATGTATTTAATAAGAATTTGTAATATTTTTATGATTAATTGAACTATTTCATATTTATATTATTATGTTTATATTTGTTTGTATATACCCACTACATAAATGATAAATTAACTAAAACAAGTGTTCAATAATTGGTACATTTTTTGGTAAACAAATGAAAGGCCCATTAGTTATTGAATATAAATACAGTTTTCAGGTGATAACTTCACTGTCTTGTCTCCTGTCAGAGTTCAGTGTGAACATCCATAAACACATGAACAACATAAATCTGACTGTCTACACACGTCACATACTGAAGTTTTGACTGAGTGAAGACAAATAACAAGGAACATAAGAGATGATATTTATGTACTGTATTAAAATGAATAATGTTACTTTCTTTTTCTTTTAAACCTCACTTTCCTAGTGACAGACTCAACACAAGGCACTCAATATCTTAATTTACTGTCAAAGCTACTAGACACTAAACTGAAACGGATATGAGTGTGACTGAAGTCGTTGCTTCTGGTCTCAGATAATACTGTACACGAGACACAGTTAAGATCGAAGAACACCATCGCTGGAGGTCATGAAGCTGTGGATGAAGACACAGTGTGAAAGCTTGTCTCGTGTGATTCCACAAACACTCACTAACGGGAATAAAACTCCCTCAAAACACACACATGAAAAATAACTCCATTGAATTCATCTGGAATCACGTGCCGTTTTAATGATCAGATTGAATGACAACAAAACGCAAAAAATGACTTTAAAAACGCTTTAAAAATGACACTGCGAATAAATAATAACAGATTATGGTGTGTGTGTGTGTGTGTGTGTTGTGTATGTTAGTAGATGGCGCTGTTTAGTTATTTTTTCGTGTCTTACTGGCTTTGGAAACGCGTAAAATTCCCACCTTCGACTAAGATTAATTTATGCATAAATACGTTTAAATTAAGTTTGGATGTGTTTTACGGGACAGATGTGTGTGTTTATATAACGTTTGTTTGTAGATCAGTGTGTTTGATCCAAGATGATATAATTGTTATAATTAAAATTATAACACAACAAAGTCATAATTGTTGTTTTGAAAAAGCAGTTATATTCAATAAATGTGTGACAACAACAAGCGCATGAGAGACTGCGGATTGAAACTGTATCTGGATCAGTTTAATGGTGCGGTTTCAGGGAAGTATGATTCATCAGTTTGTATTGCACACAGACTGTACTGTGAGTCTGTACTGTGAGTCTGTATTGCACACAGACTCACTTCCTGATCTAAACTAAAGCACGACACCCAGCCTGCAGGAGCCACAGAAACCTGTAGATCTTCCAGACGAGCAGTGGATGGACATCTTCAGCCATGCAGCAGATCTTCTCTGAGAAAACACGAGGTGAGAAGAAGTATTGCGTGCTCTGAAACCTCGATGTTCTGCTCTTAGTTTCTCCGCCCACTTTTTACACGCGTCATGCCACAGACACGCAGAGAAATGCACGTTTTTATTGATATATGTTAGCACACTTTTACATGCCTATACATTAATATATGCCTAGTAATACTTACACATGTACAGTAGGATCCAAACGCTTGATATCACTCACTAATATAAACTTTTGTCATGCCGTCCGCTGCTTTATTTACAAGGGCGCTCAGCTTGGCAGGCACGTCTACAGTTTGTGAAAATCTAATGATGATGCATCGTACATGGTGATTGGCACAGAAATACTCATATTCAGATGTGTGAGATCTTAAATCCGTTTTAAAACCATTTAACTCAATAACCAGTAAAATAGTTTAATGTGAACTCAGCGCTTAAATACAGACAGACACTCAGATAGACCGTGTCGGATATTTATAGCACTTTCTAATTTACCTTCCGCAGACATGAATAAGGTGCATAAGGACGTGCTGAGAAACTCGGTACTGAATTCAGCTCTGCCAGACTCTCTGTTAGGAGGTAAGCCAGCAGGACCAGTGATGAGGAGAGAGCACTACACACCTGTCTCAGCGCGCGTGTGTGAGGATATCTCCAGCATCACACCAGGAGATTGGGAAGCTGTGGAAGATGTGCTATCCCGGGAGTTTTCTGCTGGATGTGAGGGCTGTCGAGTGCTTCTCTGTGGTGCTGTTGGATCGGGTAAAACCACAGCAGTAGAAAAGGTCATTTGGGGTTGGTCATCTGAAGCACATCTGCAGCACTACACACTCTTGCTCCGAGTGTGTGTTAGGGAGCTGAACGCTCTCGGAGACAAAACTGAGAGTCTGAAGAGCGTGTTGAGCCGCACACACACTCACTTCTCCACTGAGCATCTTTCTTTCATCCTGAGCAAGCCTCAGTCTCTGCTCCTTTTATTTGATGGACTGGACAGCTTCCAGGAGCTTCTGTCCACCTCCCCATCCTCTTCTAGTCTGATCTGTGATGCAGAACAACCCGCGACTGGCTCTGTGTTGTTGTGCAGTCTTCTCAATGGTTCTCTGCTTCCAGGAGCTTCACTGCTGGCGACATCCAGAGAACCAATCAATCTTGAGTCATGGAAGAGTTTTGAGGTGGTCGGTTTCTCCCAGACCCAGAAGACAATGTTCTTTCAACGGTTCTTTGATGATGCAAGCCAGACAGAAAGACTTCTTTGGCACAGTGAGCAGATGTTGGGTGTGTCAGAACAGTGTTCTTGTCCAGCCTTCTGCTGGACACTTTGTAGTGTGTTCAGATCTCAGTTTGAGAGGAAAGAGACCCTACCCGAGACCCTTACACATCTCTTCAGCATTGTGACCCACATGCTCCTGCAGAAACAGAAGATGAATGTAGAGCAGACCAGAGAGCTTGTGTCTGGTCTGGGAAGACTTGCTGGTCTTTGCTCTGCTTTCACACAGTCCACCAACACCACCTACCACCACACTGTGTGCTCCTACAGTGATGTCACATCCTGTGGCCTGCAGGCTTTCCTAGAGCTCCCTGTGCTTTCTGATTTCCTGTGCATCAGTGATGATGTCACTTCCCCTGATGCCACATTCTCCTTCCTGTCTCCTTTATTGCAAGAGTTCTTATTGGCTGCCTCCTTTTATATCGACCAATCAGAGCATGAGAGGACCGAGATTTTGGAGGAGCGCTCTGCTCTGTATTACACATTTCTAGCTGGGTTGTCGGACCCAGACCAGCGGAAAGAGATGGAGTACTCAGTGAGCAGCTTTGATGAAAGCCGCATCAGTGAATTCTCTCAGTGGTTGATGGCCGCTGCTTCAACAGTGTTGCAACATTTTGATCAGAAGCAGCATTTCCGTGTTTTACGTATTCTGCAACACACGCGCAGGTCGTCTCTGGTCAAAGAAACTATCAGCAAGAGCCAGTGGAGGCAGATCAGCTACAGTGGCCTGCAGGAGGCAGACTGCACTGCGCTGTCATATGCAGTGAATTGCATAGGAGAGATGGAGTATATGAACCTATACAGAGCACATCTGACAGAAGACCAGACTGAGAAACTTCTACCAGCGTTACGACTGTCGAAGAACATCGGGTGAGTCTGATCTATGCTTCATGTCCCCTGAGAACTTGATGATGTCATCAATATTTCAAAAAATGTATGCGGTGTCTTTATTCCATCAGTCTGTCTCAGAGTCGGCTCAGTGTGCTTGTCATCACACATCTGTCCACCGCGCTGGCAGAGGGGCGGACCATCACTCTGGATCTGTCTCACTCCAGACTGGAGGAGGGAGCCGTCGAAACCCTCTGTCACAAACTCTCTCACGCCACGCTGGAGTCACTACAGTAAGATCAGTTATAGTCACGTGTCTTTATTAGAAACAGCATCAGACAGGAAAATATTGGGAATGTGTTTGGACCATGATGCAGGCTGGACTCAAACCTGCAACCATGTAAGTTGCTTCTGTAAGTTGACAGCTTATTGGTTCCAGCCAATAGTATTATTTAATACACCTTTTTAATACGTGTTGACACAAATGTGTTTAATTCAAAGACAATACATCAGAGAAGATATATATTAAATAGACAATACACAAAGTGACACTAATGAAGGTGTGAAAGAGATAGATCTGGATGTGACTGGTCGTATTGGTGTGTTCAGGTTAGGTGGATGTTCATTGGCTGCTGCTGATTGTGAGGCATTGGCTAAGATGCTGTCTGCAGGTTCGAAACTGCGTGTGCTGGATCTGTGTGGAAATACACTGCAGGATGAAGGGCTCATTCACCTGAGCAGTGTGATGGGGACCTGCAGGCTGCAGGAAATCAAGTACACACATGATTGATATGGACAGGAAGTAGACAGACAGCATCAGATGAGTGTGTGATGCGCTCTGGCTGCATGTTACAGCTGTGTTTGTGTTTGCTGTGTTTGTGTGCATGTATTCTGCAGTCTGGATTTGTGCTCTTTGAGCGCTGCGTCCATGCCTGCGCTGACATCAGCTCTGAGCAGCGCGCATTCAGATCTGAAGATACTAAACCTGAGAAGAAACTCAGTGAGGGATGAGGGAATGAAGATGTTGTCACAAGCCTTACAGACAGAACACTGCCGTCTCAGCAGATTAAAGTAACTGACACACACACACACGTCAGGTGTTATTAAGATGTCGAGGTGACCAGCAACTACGCTGTGCAGAATTCAGACATTAGGAATGAAATTCCCTTCAGTTCATGAGCTGGAATTTGAATAGAATTTTCCTGGATGTTGAATCTGTTAAAATCTGTCTTTAATTAGATTATTTTATGATTGGTTATGTGCTCTATATTTCAGCATGTCTAGCTGCGAGCTGACTGGCTCATGCTGTATGTCACTGGCAGCTGCCCTCCAATCAGAACACTGCTGTCTGACTGAGCTGGACCTGTCTGTCAATGAACTCGGCCAATCAGGAGCCATTCTCATATGTGAAGCCCTGAAGACTTCCAAGTGTAGACTAGAAAAGCTGGAGTATGTTTTTAAATGACCTGTTGCTTTTTTTAACCTAATAATATTAATAATAAACTATATAAATAAAACATTATTTAAATACACCCATCATAAAACACATTTTATATATGTCAAAGAATGTCAAAGAAGGTGTTAGAAACTGCGTGTGTGTGAGTAGACTGAGAAGAATCAGTGTGTGTTTTGTTGTAGTTTGACGAGATGCGAGCTGACTGAGGAGGTGTTCAGAGCGCTGGGAAATGTTTTGACATCTGGCATGTCGAAACTCGTCAGTCTCTCTGTAGGACTGAATGCTGTGAGTGACGCTGGAGTCAAACACATGTGGGAGGCGCTGAGAAACCCAAACTGCAAACTACAACACCTGGAGTGAGTGTACACTGATTTAAAACACAGACAGCACAAGTACACTTGTCAGAAAAGTCATTCTTTTCTTAGTTTTCTTTTTAAAATGTTTCTATTTCTGTAAAGCTGCTTTGCTGCAATACACATTGTGTAAATCACTATAGAAATGAAACTGAATAATTTTACCCAGACATGCTAATAATTCACCCAGACATGCTGTTATTCACTCATAAAAGACACTTTTCATTGATAACAATGCATAACATTTTAAAATGAGTTCCTGTACACATACACAGTGTATTTAAGAAATCATGCGTGTGATTGCAGATGAAAATCCCTGCTGGTGTTGTGTCTGTGTTTTGTTTCTGCAGTCTGGAGATGTTGTCACTGACAGATGCTTGTGTTGATGAGTTATGTGAATCTGTCGCTGCTAGCAGAACTTTAGCATCTCTCATCCTGAAGAACAATGTGCTCACAGATGCCTCCATTCCACGATTGGTCAAACTGATGCAGGACTGTCCAATCATGAGCGAGCTGAAGTGAGTGTATTCTGTACATATTAAATCATATAGACCTGTGACAGCTGTATGCATATGTAATAATGAAAGTTATTTATCTTTTGTTCTAGTCTGCAGTATAATGACTTCAGTGAAGATTATTTTGAGCTGATGGACAGCTGCACAAATATTATCTACTAGAGAACTTTATTTTTGCTTGGAAGACCTGGAAACATCTGCACAGGAGCGCTGGAACCTCAGTGAGAAGGATTTCCTGGTGATGCATTTTTAATTCATGTTTTGAATTTGTAATAGCAGTGATATTAGATCCTGTTATCAGACATCACGTGTGTTTTCGGTGCTAGTCTCCCTCTAGTGGCTGTTTCAGGTACAGTGAGGAACTCATAAAATGCTGGTCAGAATGAAATTGAGAACTGCACTTCACACAACACTCATACAACACACACACACACACACACACACACATACCAACACAACACTTATACAACATACACACACAAACAACACTCATACAACACTCACACAGAGAAATATTCCAGACAATTAAGTTTAAGGCATAATTTTATGCATGTTTATTTATATAAAAATCATATTTTAGTACAGCCACATGATAAACATTAAAATTATACAGAAGTGTATCAGTTTAAAAAGTGTGTTTTGCATTTAATGCTGCTGTTCTTTAAAAATCAACCTGTTGAGAACAATCCAGACAGAAGCACCACTGTGTGTGAGATCAGTATAGTGAACCAAAGTTAAATGAGACATGAGAAAATAAACTCCACAGGAAACTGAAAACAGTACATTCCATCAGCTGGTATTTGACTCATAGTGATGTAACACACACAGAAAATACAGCACACCTGCTGCTTCATCCTTTCCTCACTCATTCAGTAATTATCACATATAACACACACACACACACAAAGCCAAAGAACACAATGACACACAACATTAACAGACACATACAAACGTGCATACAACACACCCACACATGCATGCTCCTAGCCACATGCATACACACACACGCCAGCACATGCGCCGCACTGGGAATCTGTGATTGGTCTTTCTATAAATGACACAGATGAAGTCATGCTGGCAGCTCACAATGGACGGCCCTCTTACAATGTCTTGTGATTGTCATGTGATTTGTCTGTCACAATGCATTTACAGCCAATGCAGTACACAGAGAGTTAATATATAATAAGATGAAGTAACTCCTTAAGCTGACGGATGCATTTCCTTCAGAACAGACGCACAGAAGATCGAGTCATTTCATTCATATTTTATGTTTTTGATATTGCTGATGACATCATAAACAGTTTTCACGCAGAGCCACAGCAGTCCAGAACTCTTACTAGAGCAGCAGATGACCTGAACGTGTGTGACAGCTGAGACAAACTGCAGGAATGTTAATGAAATTTAGTGACGGGACACTTAACGTTGTCCAGGCCGAGGGCAGTCCTGGGATCAGCGCTGCTGCTGCTGCTTTGATGCTTTTTATCAGAACAGCGGCATAATCTGTATTTCATGACCTTCACAGAACAAAAGAAGAGAAAGTTGCTTGAGGAACCTTAAAGGAACCTCTGCCTTTATTTACTCTTTTGAGCACTTTCTTTAATCTTGCGGCATGCAAATTATTGTGCAAACTAAAATGAACCCAGTCAAAAGATTTATGGAAGAACAGGACTGTGGTCCAGAACTTTATCCGCAATCTTACCTCATAAAGATAGTCAAACAGCTCCAAAATGGTAAGAATACTTGCTCCAATGAAAAGCCCCATCTGCCCCCCAATATCACCTGCACACACAGGTTAGGATGTGTTTGGAGGTCTACATGTTATGCGGTTGCTATGGTGTTCTGGGTGATTGTTAGGGTTTGTCTAATCAAGAACTACTAATCACTATTCATCTTACCCAGCAGACCAGCCACCTCATAGGCTTTCCTCTGTTCAATGGTTTCATAGTTCAGAGCCTCAAAGAACACGTCCAGAACGAGAACATTCTCACTAACAGAACGTACAGTGAAACAGATCATCAGTTCAAACACAGTTCACAGTCTGTGTGTTGTGTTTATACTATTAAAGTTAAGTAGACAAACACACCCCACCCTTCATTGCTCCGCCCTCTAAATAACAAACATGCTATGCAACACAGGTAATGACTGACAGCTGGTGCACACGCCCCCTGTTGCTGATTGGCTAAGACACTGTTAAAGTCAGTCTGACACACTGTTTCTCTCTTATTTACACAGGCTATTTGCAAATACATTATTTTTTATTAATACATTACTAAACACACAATGTTTGTTTGGGTGTTGATTTTAATTTTCAACAGTGCTTCTCGAAAATCACAAAACCTTTAAACACTGTGAAACAAACAGATGAAAATACATTATGTTTATGTCACACTTACGTGATGTATTTCTCAGATTTGTTGTATTTTTTGGCGAGGTATTTGACAGATGCTTTGCTGGGGATCTTGACGAAGGACATTTCTTTACTGTAGCGCGTGATGTTGCACGGCATCTCGCATGAGCAGTACTCGCTGTCTGTCTCAACCAGGAAATCTGTGCAACCACAATGAGATGCATTAAAATAACAGGCAACATGTGGTATACAACAGACAAGTGCAGTAGTGAAGTGGTATAAATATATAAATCAGTGATGACTTACACAGATTTTATAATAAAAGTCACTCACCAAGCGCAGGATATGCACATTCCTTATATAGCACTGGAGTGCAGTACTGCGCATCACCTGTGGGGGCATCATCATTTAAAGAACCTTTCATCCCAAAAATTCCTTTAAGTGATGCTCATGTCATTCCAAACTCACATAACGTTGATATTTTGCAGAATGTCTTTATTTCAACAGCTTGAAGTGTATGTTGTGTCTGTTGCTCACACAAAGCGGCTGTATCTTAAGACTTTAAACTGCACTAGTCATTTGTACGAGGTGTTTTGTCACTTGTGTTGTCAGACTGTACAGTTGCTAAAGACTGCATGTTGAGTGCTATCAGTGGATTCTTCAGTGCTGCAGTGACTCACCGGGCATATGCACCATGCGACAGTTGCAGTTTTCCACCAGGTAGCGCGTCTCACAGTCTGTTCGGCAGGCACTGATGCTGTAGGTCCTGAAATAGTCAGAGCTCGGCGGGCTGGTACTGCAGCTTCCCCATGGAGCGGGAAGATAAATCAACTGAACCAACAAACAAACGTGTTAAAATAAAACACAGTAAAGCTGATCTAAATAAAGGTTTAGCACAACACCCACTCGCTGCTCCTGACAGGATACAAACGTCTGGAATCCAGGTGCCACGCCGAAGCCCAGCTGATCGATCAATGAAGGTTCATCCTGACTGTGGATCTGAACTTTGATTCCCGCTTCAAACGATGGGTCGACTGAGAGAGAAGAGTGTGAGGAGCGGTTCTTACAGGACACCTGGTGTTTAAATCACACGTGTTCTCACCTGTCTCTCCCCACACAGGTAAATATTCATCCTGCTGAATATCCAACATGATCTCCAGACCGTTTCCCATCCCGCCCTTAACACTGACCAGCGGCTCCCGACTCTCACCCGAGTTAAATGTGTAACACTTCCCGTACCGGGTGAACACCTGTGACACGCAGAGAGGAACAGCGTTAAAACTCACACACACACACACACACACACACACACACAGCGGAGGGAAAAGACTCAATATTAAAGAGCGTTTCATTTCATACAGTAACTAACAACACAGACGTGCAACTAAATATATAATAATATTTACACTACTGTGCCTGCAATGACACTTAAGAGATACAGTAAAAAACAATGGACATTTGAACTGGGGCTTATTCACATTTACTACAGTAATATCATGGTACTCACTGGTTCTTGAAGTCCCCTGTCAAACTACCATCTGATACCATCACTGCGCATTATTTAATGGTCTACAATCATTAAAAAGTTTATCATTAAGAAGTCAATATAAGGAAATCACCAGTGATGTGCTGTTGTGATTCTGTACCACCACCACAAACTCTGTTCCATAAAACTGACATGAGACATAAACAATAGAAGCAGCAGAGAGGAAGAAAAAATGAACCTGCTGAGAATTATTAAAGAGAGCTGGTTCCCATGGAAACAGAGCACCAATTGAGAGACACACAGACACACATACTGGGCACAGTGTTCTCTGTGATACATTAATTAAACATTTAAAGCAGCTCCCCTGAAGCGCAGCGCCGTCTGCCTGATTGTGATTTTGTTTGTCTCACTTTATTTCCTGTGACCCATCAGACCTGAGTCACAGATGTAACCCACCGCTGTGTCCACAGAGCCTCGTATTGACATGAACTGAGAGAGCACACAACAGTCGAGCCCTCATGAGACAAACACGCCTGTGAGAACACAACACATCAACAGAGTCTCTGGATGAAGCTGGTATTCTGTACAAGTGTTACAATATTAATCCATCAATCCATTTTCTACAATGATTCTGTATTTTTCCTTTGCATTTTTGAAGCCAACATGATATTAATAGCATTAATCAACGAATGCTATTTAATACGTGTTCCTGGTCTCATTGTGCACAATTCATCATTAAATTACACATTACTTCCAGCTGATGTCACTGATCGTCTTCTCTCCTCCATCCACCTGTCATATACAGATGCCTTTCATCATGCAGTCAGTTCCTGATAGACCAAATCCTGTCCTGTCACTCCACACATTGTGTATTTGATCACTCTGTTTCCCTCTGAAATGTCACATTACAGTGGATTTCTGTCAGCTTGAAATGTTCAGAAATGTCCATGACTGTATAACCTGCTGGATCAGCGATTTGGTTCATCATTTCTCACTCACACTGTCTAACTGACCAGCTGTCTGATTCAGGGCTCTCTATGGGCTGTGGGTCCTCGTGAGGGCAGGTCTGTCCAACACAGCTGCCTGATTAGAGGAATGATGATTCCAGCAGGACCCAGAAGACAGATGGAGGACTCTGACATTATAAACAGGTTAGATGATCATTTCTAACTTTAATCACTGTGTAATTGTCATGTGTGATTATTCATTAAACAGGAACTGATTCAGCTGAAGATCAGAAACATTGATTCTAGTCATTAAAGGAGACGAGAGAAAAGGTGTGTGTTTCCTAGGTTCTCTCTCTCTCTCTCTCTCTCAATGTGACAATGTGAGATTATTTATTACTACCTAAAAGTAGCTCATCATACAGACATTGGATGTGTTTGAAATGACACACTTGTCGTGCTATGTTTAATTTTGTGTTCAGTGTGTCTCACCACACTGAAGTCGTCAGGCTGGCAGCGAGAGCCTCTGAACTGACAGGACAGAAGCATGTCTTTGATGTCATGTCCTGTTCGGTTATAGAACTCCATCATGTTGAAGGGCCGCGGCTTGAAGTGGTGAAAGTCTGCTTTGCTCTTCAGAACCTCCATCACACTTTCTTCAACCAGGTGAGCGTCCCGAATATCATGTCTACACACAGAGAGAGAGAATGACACACACTTGAGAATTAGACACACTGTGCTTCTAAATACATTTTTGCAATGCAGTTAGTTTTAATTGAGTCAATCTTTCATTAAGTCTCCTTGCTAATTAAAACTGGTTTCCACTGGTCAGACTGGTCTGGTTTGATGGTTTTACAGAACTGGTAAGCTAGTCAGGCTGGGAGGCCACCTAAACCGGTTTAAAACAGCTCAGGCAGGCAAGTCACCAAAGCTGGATTAATCTTTTTGTTCATTTCAGCAGAGTTTTATGATTTTATTTTAGTGCTTCTTTTATTGCATCTATTAAGCACATTTGACTATAATGGTATCTGTGCCCAGCTTATTTAACTGCAATTTCACCCTCCTATACACTCTTATACTCCTAACATATCAAATAAATGGTCAAGGTTAATTCTCCATCAACAGCCTGAAAGTAGCACACAGAGCATCTGGCACAGAGAAAGAGAGAGAGAGGAGAGCGAGAGAGCGAGAATTACTTAGAATGCAGCAGCAAGCCTGACTGAGGTCCAAATTCAAACCCACATCACATCAACCTCTGACTGTTTCACTGCAGTAACTAAATCATGACTTCCTGTTTGCCAGCTGAGCCAAACATCACATTACATTTAAAGATATTAATATGGAAGATTTAACTCAGCCGCCCAAAACAGACACACACCACCTCCTCTTGCCTGTCTGCTGCTCACTCTTTTAAATGAAACACAAGTCAGTTTACAGGCCTCCATGTCCCACACAAGCTGCTCCTCAATACCAGAGCAGATGGGCTGAAGAGCCACAGAAACCTGTAGACAATTACAAGCGCAGGTCCTGCTCAGAGTCTCTATTATCATTTCCACTCATTAATAAACACATGCTCATTATTTGTGTGCTTGTCTCACATGGGAAAATGGAGGTTGAGAGGATCCAATCGACCGAGTGACTCATACACTGACTCATCATCACTTCACCTACCTGGAGTTCAGCAGCGCGAGCAGCTCTCCTGCGTGGTACAAGTCATTGCGTGTGATTCTGCTGAAGCGGATGGAGTTGAGATTGCAGATGGTTACAGCCGGGAACACCATCACGGAGGTCATGATCTCATCTAGCATGGTGACGTGAGGATATTCCAGATAAAACTGAATCCGATCCACGCAGACGTACAGCAGGAAAGTCAAAGAACTTAGGAAGAAAACTACCCACAGGCAGCACTTGGCCGTTATCTTCTCATAGGAGAAAATGTGAGCGATGCCGTGGAGGGTCGAGGTGTGAGCAAACATCTGGAGAGGAGGAGGCTGCTCATAATCCATGTGTTCCACTTTCAGATCCATCACTGATGTCTTCATTGAGAAGTTCCTCCTGACCTTGTGTTGTGGCACAGGTTGGAAGCTATGAAACTCTCCCTGAGAAGATGAAGATGATGATGAATAAAGGTGTGTTACCTCAGGTCACTCCAGGAGGAGAATCTGTGTATGTGACTTTAAATAATCAAGCATATAAATGACTATTTAGTAATCACAAGGTCTTAAAATCCTCTTGGCATGAATTTAAATATAGTTACACAGTCCGTCCACCCACGCCAAGTTCTTCACAGAGCTTAATGAAGATCTATCAGATGCAGCTCATAATGAAAACAGGGACAAGCACATTAATAAACCTCACGCGCTTCCACGAAACACTGTAGATGAATCAACAGTGTCGAACGTCACGAAGTCACGTCAAGAAAAAACACATTATATAAACACATTACTTAAGTATATACAATTATACAATTATATGTATTTTACACACGTAGTATATTTAGCTTTAAAAAGATGAAGCGAAGGACTACGCGCTCCTCATTACCAAATAAATAATATATTACGTATACACATTATAAATAATATATAATACATCACGGTGGAATTAACTGTACTGCTGTTACTCTACTGTCCGTACAGGATGATCACCATCAGTGTTTTACAATGGAAGTCATTAATTAAAGCTTAGAATTATAAAACAACTCAAGCAAAACACATGAGAGTTGTGTGCGAAAATAAAGTCACAATGCAAAAATTCATTGTCTTTACGCAAAATACATCGTTTGATATTTTGGCTGCCCCGTACATCACGGACTTCGTGAGATTCACCCCGTCATCAAAATACAACAAAATCTCACATGAATACATTTCATGTCTCGTTTCGATCAAAGGGAAGCAGCGCGTCTCACTTGTAGCGCACCATTAATTTACCTGAAGCGCTTCACAAAGACGCCAGACATAAACACAGACCCCTGTTATCCATACAGCACATCTGTCCAGCAGTACTGCAAAAATCAACATTCACCGCCATCCATCCAATGCACTGATGGAAATCCATGTCTTCAATAAAACGGATTAGGAAAAGCAACGCATGCAGCAAGCGTGAATGCGCCCGCATGCGTCTGCGTCTCTCTGCTCACTTCTCTTCCTGAGGCTTTAATGGCTGAAGAATTGAGAGATAGACCGATAGAGAGAGAGAGAGAGAGAGTTTTGTGGGCGTGAACTCTTGGATCTGTCATTTCGTTATACACAAAGTACCAAAAGCACCAAGGCGTTATCGAGGTTCTCTTTCTATGTTTTCTTTTCTCAGATATGCTCTCGATAATAAACACAAACCCCCCTTTTACCATTTAAACCAGTATAAGATTATACAGGTCTGGGCTGCGTTTCTCAAACGCATCGTGAGCTGAAGTACATCTTAGAAAGATCACTGAGAGATCACATGATTTGTACTGTCAAACCGATGCTTTTGAGAAACACAGCTCTAGGCTATTTAACATCACGTGACATTTTTGGTCACATGGCCACATACTAAGGCCTTGCTAGGGCTTGTAAATATTCATATTTTTGAAAAGCATCAGATGAGAAATGCCTAAATCAAGCTGACAGGTGTATGGTTCTGCATATGTAATCACACACACACTCAAATCCTGTCTAATGTAGTTATGTCTTTTCTGACATTCCACTGAAGAGCTGTATAATAAACCATACAGTGTTTTGGGGGGCCTGATTACTTGTCTAGATATATGATGTCATCAGTGATGTATTTACATGCACATAAGACACATATTCCCTGGCACAAATGCATCGTAGTAATGCACTTCCATACATGCTTCTGTTCTTCTGTACTGTCTGAACATCATCTGTACCGCATGGCTACACAGCACCTGGACAACATCTGCTCTTATTATAGAATGATGTGTGACCGAAAAGCGTTTTAGGAGCCATTTTCAAACACAACACTAAATCATATGTAACCCAATGTACTTTTAATACACATGTTCCTCTTCATACGTGAAGGATTTATTTGTGCATTTTTACATCCTAATACCAAAAAAAACTGTCCAATCAAAAATCCAAATTATGGCAAGTGTATGAAACTGTTTATTAGTAACTTATTTATGTACAGCTCACTTAAGAATTATGACATGGGCGGAGTCAAATATGAGCAGGTGAGGGCAGGGTAACAGAGGATACCGGCCCAGCTTCCAAAGAGCAAATCAGCCCTTGAATTTACACCTGAGACCCATGGGAGAAGGCACAGAAGTGGCAGTTGCTATAGAGTCTTATATCAAACTCTGTCTAGCGATTGTCAGATGGTTGCTGTCGACTGGCTAAGTGGGGGGAGCAATACTCAGCCCTGTGGCCCCAGGGACCTCCATATCTGCGTCGACAAGTGCCCAGGAGAGTTTCCAGAGCTAGCTTCACAAAGGCTTGAAAATTACTGCTTCTCTCCCTTCGGCTGTCCTGTGAGGGGGCGACACAAAAACAGATACCTTGACTGGAAACATACAGCAATAAAATGGAATTACAACCCAGTGTCAGACAGAAGTGAGAGGACAATGTTCTGTGACACTGACGTCTAGATATTCTTTTTCTCAAGTTTATCAGAATGTTATCATTTGCATTTCTCATCGTTTGTACCCTGTGGGTTTTTGTATTACAACCCACTAGTTGGGAACATCTGGTTTATTGCACAGAACACAATGTTCTTATTTGTCAGTCAAATATCTTCCATGACTTTCATATGTCATTTAAAGCCACGAGCATTTCACATTTCACTCTTACCTTTGTCAGTATATTCACTTCCTTGTTTTTTGGTGTCATCTCCTTTCTGATCACCTTTCTTCGGCTGATCTTTAGAACTCTGTGGCTGCTACAGGGAGAAAACACTCAAGTCAGGTTAACAGAACGTTTTTATTCACACATTTGAACTGAACTGATTGTGATCAGGCCTGCTGGAATATTTTCTAGCCTGCTCTGATGTGTGTGCTTTTTACCTTGGTGGCGGATTTCTTGTCTGTCTTGTTACCTATTAAATTAAAACAGGTTATTCCATTTTACATCCTTGCTTTAAATAACTTAAATACCATTTGATTATGTAAAATAAATGTCAAAATTGTAAAAAAGAATTTCAACAATATTTAAAGTTTTGTATTATTACACATACTCCTAATTAAATTGTTTGTTAGTTCATATAGTTTAAACGTTTTGTTCAATGTTTACCTTTTGTTCCAGGCATTCTGGCTGCGCTCAAAGGTCCTTGTGTTCTTTGAGAATAAACAGTGCTGGGCTGTGGGCAGAGCCCTTATTTATGGCTCCGGCCCCTGAATGGCTCCATGTACGGGCCCCTTCGGGAAAGAGCATCAGGAACAAGCGAAGAGCTCCGTCAGCTGTACCACAGCACCGGCCCTCTGCTGAGCTCAGATGAAATGCTACTGGATATGTATCTTTTGTACAGTTAATCCTGTTTATTTTGCAGAACAAGACAGACGGCTTGCTCTCACGACATTTCTCTCAACAGAGATCAGCGTTTTAGACTGGTTTTATATATATACCAGTTGGAAATGTACTGTGAAACCAACAACCACCAACCATCACAATCTCAAAGGATTCTGGTTTATCTCAAAAGGAACTATTCTGTAAATATCAATTCTGATTCAAAAAGATCTGATTCAGAAAATCGAGCATGTGTGTTTAATATATTGCACCATCATAACAAAAGGCTAAATTCATTATTTATTTTTGAAAATGACTAAACGTGACTATGGGTACATGCTGTCCGGTCTTTCTCTTAAAATGTCACTCATGCTGTTGAACGTGAGGATTACAGAGATATGTTGACTCTTCTGATGGTCCACATTTACTGTTAACTGAACTTCTTTTACTTCTTTTACTGTACGTATATGCAAACATAGGATTAGATGTTTCCAAGGTGACAGAACAAATGTACGTCATACATAACATACAAATCATATGATGGGTCTCTGTACACGCGCTGCCGTGACGTCGATGACTTGCAGATCAGCTGATCTCGGGGCGCGTCGGTCACGTGATCACGTCAGTCCTTTCACGATGGACCGGTGAACGTCAGGCGGTGAGTGTCTTTAAAAGATTAAATTATACTTTGATACTAATATTTAACACGTCAGTTATATTACGAAATGAATATTAATGAGATCTTTTAGAAATTGAGCTATTGACACGATTGATTTGGTTTGTGATTTAGTGGCTAATGATGGTGTTTTTGTTCGCTTGTCTGCTGACTGGGCGAACGTGACAAAATATTGCGTTGGTTTATATGTTCTGAAGAAATCGTTTCATAAAGATACATTTTAGACATGAATACGGTGTCTGCGTTCATATCTGAATCGGTTTAATTTCAGTAGTCGTGTATGTTTCGCGTATGTTTGTGTTTTACAGTCCGTGTGTTGTGTGTGGATCTCATGGCTACTGTTTGGCAGCAGGTGCTGGCAGTGGACGCAAGGTACAGTACTGTACAGTAGACTACAGTAGAGTACAGTACAGTTTGTGTGATAGAATCTAATCAATTGATATGTTTAGGATAAACTGTGTTAGAAACAGACAAACGCAAACACTTGAAGACAGATAATAAACAGTTGAAATTAGGAAGTAAATAAAACGTAAGATATGTAATTAATATATAACTATATATAATTATATATATATAATCAAGTGGAAATTATTTAGACAAAGATAGTGCAAACATGCTTCTCAAGTAAATTACTTCAGAAACTAATTATGAATGATAAAACAATAGGTAATAACAGGTAAAGTGAAGACATGTACATGGGTGATAATTAAACAGATCATGTATAGCTGTTAAATGTTTCACAGATGTAGAAGTGCTATGTTATGTTTTTCACTCTCTCTCTCTCTCTCTCTTCCTCCCCTCAGGTACAATGCTTACCGCACACCTACGTTCCCACAATTCCGCACGCAGTACATCCGCCGGCGCAGTCAGCTGCTCCGCGAGAATGCCAAGTGTGGCTTTGAGCCGGGGCTGCGCAGGCAGTACCTGCGTCTGCGCAGTCAGCTGCTCGCCATGCGTTACGGGCCTCTGTCAGAGCAGAGCAGCTTCAGAGCCAGCAGTGTGCGCAGTTCCCGCACCACACTGGATCGCATGGAGGTTAGGTCCACTCAGAAACAGGGCAGCGGGTTCGCGAAACACCAGCGAGGAATTCTGGGCTAAACTAGGCCCCGCAAAATAAACACAGTCAAGATAGAGCGTCTATATATTTCTTGATATAAATAGAAATCAGATCCAGGTCAATGTGTTGTGTGAGAGCTGCAGTGCGTGCAGACTGGGAACTCTTTGTGCAGACTGGGGTTTATGTGGTTGTTATAATCATCCCTTCATTGCTGCCTGCTCTCTTCTCTCCAGACGTCACTCTTTCATCTTTCTTCTGTCTTTCTGTTAGGACTTCGAGGAGGATCCCAGGGCTCAGGGTGCCCGAGGTCACCGGAGGTCAGTAAGTCGAGGTTCATACCAACTACAAGCCCAGATGAACAGAGCTGTGTATGATGAGAGGTAAACGCCGAAACTGACCCTGACTGTTTTTACTGTTTTCCTAAAGTCCCATTTACACTGTGTGCTCAGTTAAACTTGTTCTTTCTGCTGTAGTTATAGCAACATGCACAAAACTACATTTTTACATCCGTATGTATGCAAAACAAATGCTGGAGTTAGCCAATTTTTCGGTACACTCAGTGATTGTGACTGTGTTGTATTGTGGTTGCTATAACTATAAATATAAGTAATGATAATGGTACAGATGACTTATCAATGACTACTAACGGTTTGTTAGTTATGTATCAAATACTTTCATTGTATAAATACTTTACATTTTGAAATACAATACTTTTAAATACTAACAGGTTTGTGTTTAAATGTCACATGTCAGGCCTCCAGGCAGCCTGGTGCCCACCTCAGTGGCAGAAGCCAGTCGAGCCATGGCGGGCGACACCACCCTCAGTGAGAACTACGCCTTCGCCGGCATGCATCACATCTTTGACCAGCATGTCGACTCAGCTGGTGAGGAACAAGACCACCACAAATGATTTAAGATGATTTGGAATCAGTGTAGACGTCGAGTTCATGGTTTTGATGCGTATATTTAGCTTTATTTACCTTTATACATTTAATGTTTTATCTTCTCAGTGCCACGATTGCAGTTTGCCAATGATGATAAGCACCTCCTTGCCTGCTGCTCATTGGATGGGACCTTGTCAATCATGACTCTGTCCCCTCCTCCACCTGCTGTAAAGGTGACACTGAAGGGGCACGCAGGGCCCGTGACTGACTTCGCCTGGTCGCTTAGCAATGACATCATTGTGTCCACATCAAAAGACGGCACTCTGCGGATCTGGAACACAGAGGACGGCCGCTGTATCCGAGAGGTGCTCGACCCAGAAGGAAGTGAACTCTTGTGCTGCACCTTCCAGCCCATGAACAACAACCTGACTGTGGTAAAGAGCAGACGTTACACACACCATCCACTGTCTTTCACAAATAACCTTTATAGTATGTAGTATATAGTACACAGTGTAGTATATAGTATAGTATACAGTATAGTGACTCAATTTCTATTCATAAATGAAAATATTTTTGAATTGGCAATTTGTAAAGCATCAGTCACAAAAAAGTCCACAAAGTTCATGTCTGTCACATGATGAGAACTTGCTGTGCAGTGTGTCCTGCAGTGTCTCAGATGTGTGTTGTGCTCACAGGTTGGGAACAGTAAACACGTCCTGCAGGTGGTCAACATCTCCACTGGGAAGAAGGTGAAAGGAGGTTCCAGTAAGCTGACGGGGCGAGTGCTCTCGCTCTCCTTTGATGCTCCAGGGAGAATCCTGTGGGCTGGTGATGACAGAGGAAGCATTTTCTCCTTCCTCTTCGACATGGCTACAGGTATGGAGATACTTTCATATGTGCCCACATGGAATCTGCAGATTTTATTTTCCACATTTACACTGACTTTGATTTAAAATCTTCAGAGTTCTATAATTTTTTCTGGTAAAATATGTTAAACACAGCTGAGAGTATTAAACTTGAATTGATAACTGAGGAGGAGTGAGGTTTTTGTGAAGTTGAGGTTTGTCTTCTGTAGGGAAACTGACCAAAGCGAAGAGGCTGGTGGTAAATGAAGGCAGTTGTATCTCCGGTATCTCAGCACGCTCGTGGATCAGTCGAGAGGCGCGGGACCCCTCGTTGCTCATCAATGCCTGCGTGAACAAACTACTGCTGTACAGGTCAGAACACACCTTCACTCCTCAATAACAGGATATAAGGAAGGATTGTATGATAAAGAAGGATTACTGAACACATTTTCAGTCACTAATATTTCTTAAAACATATCATTGACTTTCAAATCTTTGTATGTATGTAGCTTTGGATAGAGGTGGTCACACATTGATCAATGTGTAACTGGTTTTGACAGGGTTGTGGATAATGAGGGCACTCTACAGCTGAAGAGGAGTTTCCCCATCCAGCAGGAATCTCAGCAGCTTCACAGCATCTTCTGTCCTCTCATGTCCTTCAGACAGGGAGCTTGTGTTGGTAAGACTGATCTGATAAAACATTTAAGGAATGTATTTTTAGTATTGCTCTGTGAACATTTACAAACACTACAGTTTGTACAGTTTGTAAACACTACACTACGGAACAAAGCCAAAGTAAATCTCTGAAATGTTCCCTCATGCAGTCACGGGCAGCGAGGACGCGTGTGTGTACTTTTTTGATGTGGAGCGCAACACTAAGGCCATCGTGAACAAGCTGCAGGGCCACAGCGGGCCCGTGCTGGACGTCAGCTTTAACTGTGATGAAAGCCTGCTGGCCTCCTCTGATGCCACTGGAATGGTGATCATCTGGAGACGCGAGCAGAAGTAACCACAGTAACTCCAAGCTTTCGCGACCATGGCAACAGCGTCCTTCATGCAGGCTGACATAAACCACGTGCAATGAAACTCCAGAGTCCGACTGTAAATTTATAAATGATTGTTGTAATGTTTTAATAGCGTCTCAGTGGACTGAATGAACTTCTGCTGGCGAATAAGAAACCACGTGTTCTGATTGAGAACTGCTGTTGCTGTTTATGTTGTGTGAGGTGTGACGCTTGTTTGTGACTGTGGACTTCATCAGTGCTTTGCAGTCAGAATGTTTATTTTAATTGAGAGATGGAGGATTAATATAATACATTTTTCTCACTGTGCATTGTGTGACTGTTGATGTGTGTATGAATGTGTCAATAACGCTACTGTATTTATGCCTCGTTTAAACTCAGTAAATCACACTAGCTAAATATACTCCTGAATGAGTTATTTGTGTGCTGTAGCTTCTTCCACATCTCCTACATTTAAAGAGCATTTAGTTAAAAGCTTGTTCTAACACATATGACTGTTATTTGAAAGTGAATGCTTATTTCAATGAGTGCGCATTTTTGTTTGTGAAGACTTTTATTTTGAAGAAAAGGTAAACTAACATGCGTCGCAGCACGATTCCAGAGATTTGGTCCGTCTGATAACACAGGTCTGTCTTTTGCATGAATATGTATTGTTTTAAACCCTTTAAATTTCGACTATTGTTTATTTTTAGAATTCGACTTTTGCTGTATTCTATTTCTAGTTTTGCCACAGAGCGGTTCAATAACATTATTTTGCTATGTCTATAAAGTGCGATGTTTTATAGTTATGGCTGAATCTGTATTATTTAAAAACGAGAGGAGACAGTGGGAGGAAACATGCCGTTTTTACACGGCTTCAGTACCAGCCTCTGGAGGACCGTGATGTGTGGGCTGGGTTCAGAGGCTGAAGACACCCGCCGCAGGTCAGTGTCTCACACTCGCTAACAAACTACAGACATAGTCGATTATATCTGCAAATATATTTACACGTATAAAGCCATAGTTCAACCAGAAATGACAATTCTGTCATTGTGGGGGCAGTCCCTCTGCGGTTTTTTAAAAAGTTTTTAAAATTGATGTGTCTCATTTGTTGATATGCTGCATTTGACAGGCAAGATGATGAAGAACGTGTCTGTAGAAATCTTGACATCTTCTGGAGAAAGAGTGTCAGTCTTAAGTTATTCTCTGTTGGCTGGTCAGTGCAGCTCAGCTGCACCTGCGTTATGGGGCTGACCTTAACTTTGAAGGTGCGTAGATATTCAACATGTGAGATCATAATTATATTTATCATACAGTTAAATCCCTGATAGCATATTAGAAACATCGTCAGATTGTTTTCGCTTGTTACACACCCTGTGTCATACTACAACCCTTTACACATTGCGGCAGGAACAAACCAGACATGATTCAGATGTTGCTGAGTCACGGGGCTGAAATAGACAAGAGGGACAGAGTGAGAACAACATCCCCTGAATCTTGAATATTTGCTTATATTGTTATGAAGAATATAATAACCTTATATATATAACCTTCTTTTGGCCATTCAGTGTTCTCTGTGCAGGCCAGCCTGACCTCTGGCGCCCCCTATCTTTTGGGAAACAGACTGATGAGCTACTCGACCACAACAGAGGAGATTGTAGAAGCCAGCCAGGCACAGGAGATGGGAGCAAGTCCAGTGAAAGAGGAAGAGGAGGAAGATGATGAAGAGGATCTTTTATTTGAGGCTCACTGCTCATAGAAAGAGTCAGAAACTCTGCAGCTTTACGAGTGTTATAATTTGTAAGTTCATTTACGATTTGTGAAGTAGTTCAAACCTCTTGAGTCAGTCAATTGTTTTTTATACACATTCAAAGATTTTTCTGTGGTGATTGTCATATAAAATATAAGCAGGTAAATATTGCAAATTATTATTGTTTTGTTATGTTGGTAAATAGGAATAAAAATGGTCAAATATCATTATTACATTCAATAATTTAAATGTACATAATAAAGATTTGGTTGAAGTTCTGGTCTGTAAGTTTTAAAGCACAAGTATCAGGATTTGCATGAATCATGTTTGTCAATGACAAACATTGACAAATGTTGATGAGGATGAAAGAAAACAGGAGGAGGAAGATGCTGCTGAAGAACGTGGAGAGGGTAAAGAAAAAAGAGAAAAGCTCAGACCTCATTTATTAATCTCAGACATCATTTTCAGTTTCAAACACCCAAACGAGAGAATAATGCTGTAAAGGTTCCTGTGCTGTCTGCTGGGCAGGGAAGATGTGACTGCTGCTTCCTGTTTTCATTTCATTTTTGAAGTGCAAAAAATGCCTTAAGTTTAAACCTATGAACTGCCTCTGATTACACAAGTGTGCTTAGAACTGAAAATGCCTTTGATCAGATCATATAAGAAAGCCTCATTGTCTAGTAATAAAACCTTGATGACTCTTCCTGTGTGTTACCTTTCATCTCAGTATATTCAGAATGAATACTAATGCACGGCGTACTGCGTCATATAGACCGTATCCCGCGTACTGTATGTACAACAGAACGCGTCATGTGACAAAATCTTTCAAACATCTCAAATACTGTTTCCTTTTTTGTATTTTGGTAAGAAAAAATGCCATATCATATAAAGATGCCACACTGCACATTATGTCAGAGGTCATCGGTGCATTCCATGCATGCAAAAAATGCATACTGCATGCTGCAGTATAAAACCATGAGTATGAGAGCATGTTGTGTGTTCAGTCAGATACACAATCACTCATGTAATCTGTCAGTATAGAGACATGAGCTACAGCACAGCACTGCGCATTGATTACTTATTCATGACAGCTTGAATCAATATCATGTAAGAAACCTCAGAGCTGAAGTCATGTGACCATTTGCTGCTTATTCAGCACTTGGCAGCACAGAACCGAATCTGCAGACACATGCAGTCAGTGGGGCACAGTGGTGAATTCACGCACCATTTTGCCCTTGTCTGTGTAGTGTACAGTATGTATAACGACCAACTTACTGAATAACTCGCATGTTCCAGGCAGCCGTTGCAGTGCTGCACTTCTGTCCTCATCCAGGAGAGTTAGTTTAAGTGCTGCTCTGTGGAAATGTGTAATGTGTTGATTCATCATTTGGATAGTGGAATTAGTGGTTTAGATGGATAGCTAGTGTTTGCCATTTGAAATTGTCACAGCGTCGTCTGTTTGCTCAGATTCAGCTGCGTGACGCTCCAGAGGTCAGACTGTAACAAGCCGACTGGAACATGTTCTCCATTATCTTGTGTGTTACATGCTGCTGTCTAGACACTGATGTACACTCATCTGAATGACATGTGATTAATGTGCACTGTGTGATGAAACATCATGTTTTCAGCCTGTAGTTTTAGTTCTGTGCGTTTGGCCGGTCCTGGATGTTGATTGGTCAATGTAGCAAACACATGTAACAGGTGTGTTGTCATGGCTTCATCACTCTGCAGTTCATTCTACTGTATCTTTCAGCATAAGAATAACAGGATTACATTTAACAACTTTTATCATCTGTTTAACAAGCGCAATAAATGAAGGCTGTTCTGTATTGTAAATGTATTCCAGACGCGTTATATTTAACACTCTTTAACAGCAGCAAGATCTTCTGCATCTAATATTCATGATATATATATATATATATATGATACAATAATCATGTGCTTGTTTGAACATGCCCAGAGCAGCATGTAGCACAAACACACAGACACTGTGTAAGACTTCACAACTGTTTATTGATCGTGGTGATAATATTGCAGATCGAAACAGCAGCACCTTGAGCTTTCAAAGTATTATTGTTAACAGCTGTTCTTGTTTTGTGTTAACAGAGCGTCTCTCATTGACATTATATCTTAAGGCATGTAGTACACTAGAAAGACATCATGTGGTTTAAAGAGTTTCTGCTTGAATTGTGGCTGCAGATGTAGAGTAGCACCATAACCGCCGAGCCGCTGCAGAACTTCATATCGCTGTAGAATCGTTCATAAACAGACTCCTCCACAGTCACTAGCAGCATTATGTACTTGCAGTTTAATTGATAATTTCTGTTAGCGTGGCTATTTCCTTCCTGATCACACATGCAAGTCAATCAACACACATGCAATTATTTTTGCTAGCTGCATCAGATGGTGTTTGAGCTGGTTTTACAGAATTCATTCTGACGATCAGATAGAAGTGACTCTTCTGTGGAGCTCATTTGTTTTCATCCTGACGATCAGTCTTTTCCTTTCATTTCCTTAGTTGCTGGTGGAGTCGCTTTCTCCTCTTTTTTGGTGCCTTTCTTTTTGTCCTGTGGCTTTTCTTCTGCTTTCTCTTTCTCTGGCTCTGGTTTGCCTGTTTCTTTGTCTCCGTTGGTGATGGTCTCTACAGTTCTGGTCAGAACCTCTTCTTTGGGGGTGGGTTCCTCTTTGGCTGGGCTGCTCTGCTTTCCATTGGAGACGACCTCCTCTTTTCCCTTCTGCTGCTCTTCTTTTTCTTTCTCTTTACTCACCGGTGAGGATGATTTTTTCTCTTCCTCCTCTGTATCACTTTTTTTGTCATTCTTTTCTGGCTCTGTTTCTTCTGCTGCAGAATCACTCTTCTTCTCCTCATCTTCTACAGATTTGGTCTCCTCTTCCTCTTCTTTATCGTCCTCTTTTTCAGCTGCTTCTTCCTTCTCTTCCACAGCTTTAGCTTGTTCTTCATCCTCTACCTCTTTCCCTTCTTCACCCTCCTTCTCTTCTTCTTCTTCATCTTTATCACTGTTTTCTTTCTCTTCTTTGTCCGATGTTGGAGTTTTGTCTCCACACAGTTCTGTCTCCTCAATCACCTCCACTTTCGGTTCCTCCTCCTCTCCCTCTTCTCCCTCTTCTTCCTCTGCACCCTCTCCCTCCTCTACTACCTCATCCCCTCCTTCTTCCTCCTCTTCTTCCTCCTCAGCTGCACCCTCTTCTTCCTCCTCAGCTGCACCCTCTTCTTCCTCCACACCCTCTCCCTCCTCTTCTGCTGTTTCTTCCTCATCTCCTCCTTCCTCTTCCTCACCCTCAGGAGCAGCAGAACTTACTTTGGCTTGTTCAGCAGCAATAATCTCTTCCTCTGCCTCTTCCTCTTCTCTGCTGTCCTTTCCATCTCCAGCTTCTTCTGCCACTTCCCTCGCCACCTCTGCCAGGTCGTCATCGATGTCACTCTCTCCTTTGGTCTCCTCAATGATCTCCTCCACTATTTTATGTTTGATCTTTTTGGAAGTTTTGGGCTGACTGTATGCAAAGCCAGGGCTTGATAAACTTCCAGAGATTGTCTGGAAGCGTGTCTCCTCACCCTCCAGCAGCTTCCTAAATTGGACAGAGAAATGATAGGGTTTGTTGACCTGAACAGCATTGAATAAACAGCATGTCATTGTTGTGTGCAGCAGTACCTGTAAGCTGCTATTTCAGCGTCCAGGGCCATCTTGACATTCAGCAGATCCTGATATTCTCTGAGGTGACGAGCCATTTCCCATTTTGTTCCCTTCAAGTCGTTTTCCAGCTGGTGGATCATCTCCTGATAAAAGATAAAACAGTTTCCAAATTAATCAGTTTATAATTAAAACCATCATTGAACACAGCAAATACACAACACGGAATGATGGAACAGGGAGTATTGTGTAACTATTCTGTTAAAAAATGCACAATTGAACTTATCAAGTTCTCATGCTGGGGGAATGATCTCAGCGCAGCTAAACATCATTTTAAACCAGACGAGTCAGAAAGAATCGCGCACAGACTCAAGCAGGAGATTCTGCAGCGCGGTAATGTAAATCATGTGCCTGCGCTGTGCTGCGTAATTGCGCCCTCAGTGCGCAAACCTGCTGAAACGACATCAGTGTTTCTAAACCTAGTGAGCAGAGTTTGGGCATCACTGGCGCGTTGGAACACATTAGGTTTGACTGCATATTAGTTATACAACAAATAAAAACACAAATAATGCCATAACATACTGTACCAGCACACCAGAAAAACATAAAACCGTAAAACTGTTTATTCAGTTATATTTAGTATTACTTTTATATCATTAGACAGATTGATCGTTTAGTAAAATCTATATTAGTAATTGAATTAATGTACATTTCCATGTGAATGAACTTCAGAAACGCACCTGATAACTGCTAACGTCAGTATTGTGGCGGTCCTCGATATCATGCAGTTGTCTTTCCAGTGACTCTTTGGTACCTCGAAGCGCCTCCAGTTCAATGTTCTTGGCTTGGATCTGACGGCGGTAATCTGCAATCTCATCCCGTATGGACTTTATTGCATCCTTGTTCTGCTCCGCCGCTTCTGTCAGCACAGTGTAGCGGCACTTAAACACCTCTTCAGCCTGCTGGAGGTTCTTGGAGGAAAGCCCGTCCAGCTGCGCACGGATCTCCCGGAGCGCGGAGGTGATGTCGGTTTTCTGGAGGTTCCTCGTTTCCACTACCGGCACGTGTGCAGCTTGAAGCTGGGCCAGGAGTTCGCTGATCTCCTCCTCGTGGTTCTGGCGCAAGAAGTCGATTTCATCCACAAGGGCCTGAAGTTTTCTCTCCAACTCCAACTTCATCAGAATCGTGTTGTCCTTGTCCTTCTTCATGCCTTGAATCGCAGACTCCAGGTTCTCCCTGAGCCGGGCTTCATCTTCACATCGCTCCCTCAGTCGCTGGAGATCTTCGTCCATGTGGTCCGTGTCCAGCAGGATCTGCGCCTTCTCCTTGTGGAGTTGCTCCAGGGCGCAGCGCAGGTCCTGAAGCTCTCGGTCGTACCCATCGCTATGCAGCGACTGCGACAGTTTGTACTGCTTCAGCGCCTGGATTTCAGCTTCCAGCTGTTTGTTCTGCTCCTCTAAGAAACGCACCTTGTCGATGTAACTGGCGAAGCGGTCGTTGAGTCCCTGGAGCTGCTCCTTCTCGTTACTGCGCGCAGGGTCTCCATTCAGCGCCGCGCTCAGCTCGAACCCATCCGGAGACGCGAGCACCGCGGGGTTGTAAGTCCTGGAGATAGGCACAGTTGAGGTTCTTTTAAATGACAGTGAAGAACCGGGACCGTTTACAGCCCATGAGTGTGAGCGCATAGCGGAGGACGGAGGACGGGCGCTCCGCGTCTCAAGAGTCCTTCTGCGGGAAGATGTGAGTATCATGTCCATGCTGCTTGTGAACGGGTGGTGTAGTGAGGGCATCGCTGCTTCAGGTCCCGCTGTATTTATACGCTCGCTTACTTTGTCAACGGTGCAAGAGCAGCCCCTCCCTTTTTAAATCGATGTATAGGAATGAACTTCAGCAGATTCAGCTGCACATCTGTGTGTATAAGCGCGTGAACGGTTCCTTTATGCGCCAATAAAGCGGAACCCATGTGCTTTTACTGCACTGGTTTCATCTGTTCTGCTGCAATGTTTACATTGCGTTATGGTTTACAGTTGCCCTTCCACTGAACATGCGTTTGTTGTGCATGTATTGTGTGTATTATTATAGCCGTATGTCATGAGGACTTGATGTTTTGTTCACTGTGGAAGAAGCAGCAGGTTCTTGATCAGTGAAGGATAATGTTGAATGTGATTTTGATGCAGTCGAAACATCTTGTCTTTATGCGTGCAGACTTCAAAGTCACGTTTATTACACATACGCTACAGTGCAGATATTAAACAGATGATACAGTTCAATCTTAAATCTACATTTATACAAATACACCGTATAAGCCCATTTTAAGCACCTTTTTCTTGTGATTTAAAACATTATGGGATGCAACGTTCATTTTTAAAAGTGCAAATTTGTAGTCTCTTAATTTGTATGCATTCATAAAAAACTGCATGTATAATCATGTAAAATCTTTGTAAAATGTTAATGTTAAACGTAATTAAAATACAGATGAACATATAGATGTTTAGGAAGTATATAATGTCACACTGCACTAAACTGACAGATGTGCATATATTACACTGCTACAGTATAGCCTATTAAATACAAGCCTGCTCTTGTATTCATGGCTATGCCGGGAGGAATGAACCAATCAGCTGCCGGCTGCAGGTGATGCATCAGAGATTTGCCCTCTGTTGTCAGGAAAGTTCAATAATGCAGTAAAGTATCAAGGTGACAAACGTTTCCATGAGCACCATATTTCAGCATGACAAAAGAGCAAGAGTCTTTCTGTAAATACATAATTCAAACAAAAATCTGCTTCTTACAGCTGGACCTTAATGAAACCATAACTGAAGGAGAGATTATAAATCAACAGAAAATATAAACAATCAATGAAACAATATCTGACAATCTGCAAAGACAAATGGACTGTTGCTAATGAGAGAGAAGCTTGTTGATTCTGGAGGTACATGAAAAGATGAGGGTTATATTATATATGTTGATTTATTTATTTGCGTTATAAATGTGCTGTGAGATTTAATCTTCTCAAATGCACTTGCTGATGTTTTTGCTGGGGAATCGCGTGCCGCACTGGAACACTGGATGTTGAAATGTAATTGTATCACCTAAACAAAGTTGCTTTTTTTGTGGCTATAAAATTGCACAGTCATGCTTTTGGATGTTTAGTGCACGGGTGGATGTTTTAAACCCGACTGTGAGCCAACAGAGGAGTGAAGAGATGCTGAGTCAGGTCCAGAGAGACGCTGTCAGCCAATACAAGGCCATGCAGAAAAGCACCGCACAAACACAGCTCAATTACTGTACCAAACCAATCTGAATGTAAGACGAGATATGTGTCTGTGTGTCTGTGTGTTCTGGGGTAAAAACAGATGAGAACTGAACTAATGATGTTCTACACTGAGAAACACAAACATACAGAAACTAAAGAGACATTTGCATCTTTCATGCTACAAGAGTCTCTGTTAAATAGATCAACAGACAAAAAGTGTGTTCTGTAATCCGGCTCTGTGTGCTTCTTCTGTTCTAAATGAAATTCCTGAGTTTTGAAATGATTTCTGAATGTATCATGAAAAACAGTAAACAAATGCTGTGCAGTTCTTGCCGTCAGTCCTCAGAGAAGCTCTCAATTATTTGATTTCATTTGTAGTTCAGTTTTCAAACACAGTTATAAACAGACTTTGACAGCCTGGATTCTATGAGGTGCTGCTGAGAGTTTCCACGCTCACATTTCAGAATGGAACAGAATCTCAGCATCAGTCGTCAGCATCTCTCTCTGTTTGTCAGCGGCTCTCCAGTCCGGCTGACATCACTGGTTTTCCTGCAGACACATTTTCCTCTTCCTGCATGCAGTCTTGCTCCGCCCTCTGCAGCACACAGATGAATTTGATGTCTCCCTCACAGAAGAGATGGAAACACTGTGTGTGTGTGTTTACTGCAGCCTGGAGTCTGTTTGTGAGATACATGTTTGTGCATCTAATGTTAACTAGTATGAAACAGATCAATGTTGATCAGTTTGGGCTCGTCACATTTAGATAAATAAATATGCACGTTACTATGCGCATGCATGTTGTTATCGGAAATTAGATGAAATTAGATTTGTTTTCGCACCTCTGAAATGATGTCAGAATGCACAGGAAGTCAAACCAATAATAAAACGATAAACATTTAAACTGCACATGCAGAAGTTCACTGATCATCACTGAAGCTACTGTGAACACAGATTTGTAAAACAAGGAGGAATGAGCTGCAGTGTTTGGTTCAGATGATCTGTGTGAGGAAGTGATTTCTCTGTGGTGTCATGAGACTCTGCTGCAGAGATCTTATTGGGTATTTGCCTAATGTTTCTGCCAAAGAACAGAACAAGTGTGACACACACACACACACACACACATACACACACACACACACACACAATAACTGTGTCTCAGTCTGTTGAGCCATAATGATGAACAACCTCTACTTTTATAACCCAACAGTCAATTTCATGAAAGGGCTGTATCAGGACTGATACACCTGTCTTTCTCTCTCTGTGTCTCTCTCTCTGTTTTGGTGTCTTCAGGAGTCTTGCTGCCTGGACATGCATCATTTGGTGCATTAGATGCTGCATTGTGGCTGTCACCTGACTTCTATCCTCCCTCTACAAGTGTGAAGCAACAGCCAGAATCTGCAGTGAGCATTACTACTCCTCTAACCCCCCTCTCTCAGTCTGATAAAGGCAGATGAGGAGAGGTGGTGCCACCTGTGACGTGGGCCGGTCCAGCACTGCATTGCAGCCAGACCACACCCCTCAACAGCACCACATCCAGCCCACAGACAGGCAACAGTGAAGGTCATGATGAATTGTCTTCTATATGTGTGCTGCTGTGGTGCTGCTCCATTTATTCCCTCGTCATGTGATCTCTGTGTACCAGTAAAGACATTATATGTTATGTGGTTAAAAGCAGTTCAAGTTACTTTCTGTCCACATTAGATTTTGAAGTTCAACACACATGTATGGTGAGAAATTGAAACAGTAAACTTCCTAATCAATATTGAACAACAGTAACATTCTGAAAAAAGTATATCATTTCACAAATGGATGGAATTCTCATCAATATCTGTTTTAATTCTGAAAGCAGATGGCTGCCATAACCTTCCTGACATGAGACAATGAGTGCTAACATCTACAGACTGCATGAACCCCATCAGCAGATCCAAACCCAGAAACACTGTGTTTCCTGTGCTGAGCCTCCGACTTCAACAGAGTGTGTTATCAGAAAGATGCTGCTCTGGTAAAAGCTCTCTGGCCTCAGTCACGCAAGCACCTACAGACTGGATGTACTGGACCCTGCTGATGACTTCTGTGTAAGGGTGGAGGGGTGTGGCTTTGAGGACAGAAGCACTTCTTCTACACTCTGAGCGTGTCTTTTATATTCAGCTGCAGTATTTAACTTGCTCTTTTTCTTTGAAATCGATTTCAATTCATTTAATTCACTTCCGTTGTTTCTCAAATTCAAAACAGTGTTTCCCAGCAAGTATCAGATTTGACCAGATATGAAATATGAATAAACTTTCTGCACCTTCAGGTCAAATAGAGTAATTGCTCTGACACAGGTTTGAATGAAAGCTTTTCAACTCTTCTCTCATGGAACAGACATGTTGGTTTTAGGGTTGATCTTTAATAGCTCACATCTGACATTTCTGAAAACAAATATTTTGTCTTCCCACAGCAAAGAAAATTCACACACAAGAACTGTGAGTTCTTATTGTCTCAGATTGCCATTGTAGAACATTGAGTGTTTGTGACTGATAAAGGCAGATAAAAACAGGGGAAAGAGCCACAGAATCAGAGGAGGAAACGTTGAACCTTCTACGTACCAGCAGCGTACATGTTTACAAACTAGTAAAACAGAGCTGTAATCTAATGAAAGATGTCTACTTTAAAGACACTTCATTATAAGAGTTGTGTGTGTTCATTTGTTTAAAATGTTGGTTGCTACAAGATTCTTATACTTCTGTTAATCTTATTTCATAGCTTATTTCAAATAAACAAATATGATAAACAGTATAACTGATTGTGTACACACCGCTTTCCATAGAATTATTTAACCAGCCAGTTTATTGACAATTATCTGACAATGCAGGCGTTCCCACGCGAGAAACACTGTGTGAGAAACAGCAGCAGCTCCCCCTGCTGGACGTTGAGGATCACTGCCCTCATACTATATTTATTATGCCCCTCATATTTATTATGTCTGTATCAAGAATATTAAAATATGTTTACATTAATTACAAGTAAATCAGAATTAAAGTTGGTATGTTTGGTATTATTACGTAGTTTATTTATGTTCATGTTTTCTTGACAGGTTTTGTATCAGTTTGGGTTTAGTTTGGGTTAATTAGAATGTACGTAACCTGCAATTTTATATTTCAAACAGAGACGGCAGTAGAGAAGCCAAAACGACAGATTACAGCTTTAAATGACACATTGAAATGAAGGCAATGACACTGTTTCAACACTGGATGGCTCTCTGTTCCTGCCTAAAACAAAGACCATGAAGATTCATGACTCTTCATTTGACATTTTACTGCTGGTGTAGTTCATTCCGTGTTTAAATTCTCTTGTTAACATTTGAAATGTCCTGATGTGAAAGGAAATGATGCAGATAAAATATTCAGGACATCTTGTTGAGAAATTCAGGCACATAAATGATTTAAATAAACAAGCAGAGCTCATTAATCACCCCTTTAACACAATTTACATTTGAACTGAATTTATTTCAACCAAAGAATAAAGAGCCACATGTCAATTACAAAGAAACACAGATAACAACATTCAGATGAATTACTGATTAAACAGTCATTTAGGAAAGGAATTCTCTAAAATCATTTAAATCATTTAAATTTCTTTGGTTCAGAAATGATGGAAACAGTGAGACGTTGCTTTTAAAAACTGTTCCTTGATATATTACACGTGCAGCTTAATGTAACAGAGAGGAAGTAAGAGAGAGAGAGAGAGAGAGAGAGAGAGATTGATTGATTGATTGATGGAGAGGACTCCAGACACACGCGTCACACACACGGAACTGTGATGTTCAGACACTAGGTCCTCATCTAACACACCAGTCCATCTGATTCATTTTATTTCAGCGAACTGTCGCTGCTCCGAGCCACTGGATTCACGCTAAAGAGAGAGATGTGACGTGAGTACGTGATTTTAAACGTCTTTTCTCGCGAGTTTGCGGGAGATCAGCCGCATCTTTACCTGCAAACACACCTGATGTTACTGCAGATCAGTCTGAACTGATCCGTCATTACATACGAACTGCATGAACAGAGCCGAGAACAGATGTTTGGTGCCTGAAGAACTAAATATGTTTAGTTTAATCTAGTTTAGGTTTATTATTATTATTACTACAGTCATATAGAAAAGAGTGGAGCTGGTCTGTCACTTTGTGAACAATACACACTGAAACAATATATGCAAAAAACTAACAGAGCTGCTGAAGTTACACTCAAATGATCACAAGCGTAAAAGAGAAACTGTTTCTGGATTGTTTTGTAATGGACCCTTCATCAGACCGACAGTTTCTCTGACCTTAACTTACAAGTCTCAACTTAATCACTTCTGTGATTAGAGTCTCAACTCTAATCACACAGATTCAGCACATGATCAACAATGATCGCACTGTTTACAGGTTACTGGTCAGTTTACAGGTTAATCATCTACATTTGTGAGACTGATACTGCAAAGAGAATAAAAAGCACATGGCAACAGTGACAGTGTGTTTGTGACATGCCTGTAAGGGATGTCATAAATGACTGAACACAGAGGCCTGTCAGAGCAGTGCTGTTAGCGCATCCCAGCATGCATCAGGCCTCGTCAGTGTAACACGTCTATGGCTCATTTAGCCCAGACAGCAAATCAAACGCTCAGATGGTGTGTGAAGTGAAGCATTGTCTGCGACAGCCCGGCTGTATCCAACATTATGTCACTCAGACGTAACAGACGGCGCTCTGTGTGTGACGGTACCTACCTGTCACTCAGTGAGTAACAGACGGCGCTCTGTGTGTGACGGTACCTACCTGTCACTCAGTGAGTAACAGACGGCGCTCTGTGTGTGACGGTACCTACCTGTCACTCAGCGAATAACAGACGGCGCTCTGTGTGTGACGGTACCTACCTGTCACTCAGCGAGTAACAGACGGCGCTCTGTGTGTGACGGTACCTACCTGTCACTCAGTGAGTAACAGACACTGCTCTGTGTGTGAC
>JAZGTI010001412.1:0-44793 GCA_036877585.1 Botia kubotai
GAGCCCGGGGTCATGAGTCGGAGCTCAGAGGTCTTCTGGACGCTGTGAGTGATGTTTCTGTTATCCAGAGAACCTCTTTAGGAAGCTCATGAGACAATGGACACCTCTGATGTCCTCTGGGATTAGGTGCGAAGCTCACAGAACAAACACAATGGCCTGGTATTGATCCCAGCATCTCCTAGAAAGGTTTGTGACCCACTGGTGTATCATTTGTGGGCGACACAGGAAGTCGTGCACCAGAATGGTCACAGATACTGTTACGGACAGTATCTGTCTTTTGGCTTTCTCTCCTCCTTTGTGGGAATTGATTGCATGCATCATTTAACCGAATGAGCGCTACTTCAGGGTGTCGAATAAAGCAGAAAGCTGCCCATGAAAAATGAGTGAAAATGTGGCCTAGGGTACAGTTGAGTGGACATTAAACACACACAGGAGCGGCGGTGGACCAACGATAATAACAGGTGTCTGTCGGGTTGGATAGAGATGTGAGAGAGAAACACAATAGAGAGAAAGGGAGGCTTAAGTGTGTTTGTTTACAGGTTACTGGCTGGACACGTTTTGATGTCCTCAGAAATATAGTGACACATCAGAAACAGGCTTGTGAGGTCTTTTAAAGTGGTCCTCTCTTTTTAACCAGATAAATGTCATGTTTTGCTTTTTAATAAGTCTAATAATGTCAGCAGACTTCTGTGAGGGAAAGTGAAGGGGGAGGGGATGGAACATATTTAAAATCATTGTATTAAAACAATGAGGTCCTTACAAATATAGCTTCAGAAATGTGTGTTTGTGTGTGTGTGTGTGTGTGTGTGTGTGTAGGTTTATTCATACCTCTGAGGGTGCCATAGAAACTGCTTATATTTATTTTTCTCAAGTGTGTGTGTGTGTGTGTGTGTCTGTGTGTGTGTGTGTGTGTGAAGAGAGAGAGACTAGATGCCAGGTAATCTCTATCATCAGACAATAAAGCCACTCAAAGATGTGTGTGTAATGAATAGAAAACATGTCCAGTTGCTTGTGAACAAATCAGAAATGTTCGTTATTTATATTATAGACTATAAAGCATAATAGCATAGCAACACAGAGCCCTCTGTTCAAAAACACACTTATATAATCCATACATAACCGTAATTGCTTAGGTCAAAGAGACCAAAGCAGAACAACGGATCATTTTGGAAGATTGCTGATTATCCACTGAGTGTGTGTGTGTGTGTGTGTGTGTGAGACATTAAAGAGCATGAATGGCAGTCAGGACAATTTAGCTTTGCCCTTCTTTCCACTAGGAGCCTAAAGACTCGCGCTAATGAGCTAGTCGGGTCAAACTCGCGTACATTTGTATTGTAAGAGCGCAGACAGGCAGGAAGTCGCTCTCAGAATGACGCTGAATCCGTGGCATCGAACCGGGAACCCATGGAGCCTCGTCTTTATTCAAAATGCTTTAAATGACAAAGAGAGTTTCGTACAGTTAAGAGCACAATGTATTCTGGGTTTGATTATTCCAACTTACTGCTTGAAAAGATGTCTGGGAACAAACTCCATAAAGGCAGAGGGACACGGGTTTGCTTTGAGAAGTGCTTTGGTGAGACTCATTTTGTATTTCAAACAACACACTGAGGTACTACCGTCTTGACATTTCATTAAATGGGTTTCTCCAGTCCTGATAGCCAGTCTGAGGAGACAATACTGGCGGCACAGTGCCATCTACTGGTGGAAGAAAACTTTGAAGAGGGCGAGCACATCTCTCTCCATCCCTCACTCTCTCTATAACAGTATTTATACAGTACAGTAAAAGTTTCCGATGCATAAGAAGACCTGAAAAAATCATAACTTGTAATGTTTAACCTAAGTCAGCTGTGAAGGCCTTAGGGCCTAAGAACTAACAAGGAATGTTCTCTGAACATTGGCTGTTGTTCTCTAAATGCTCTCTCAAGGTAATCAAAATGTTCTTGCAGTAATGTTAGTGGAACGTTTTTCAACATATCATATACATCAAAAATGTTATTCATAAGTTGTTAGTGGAATATTTACAAATGTTACAGAATTAAAAAATGATGTTAGAATAACGTTAAAAAACGTGATGCTTTGAGCGTTCCTAGAACATTAAAATAACATTTTTAATGAGTTTGTTACTTAATGGAAACATTAGGGGAACGTTCTCACAACCTCAAATTGTTAGCGGGGTTAACGGTCATTGTTTAGTCGGAGCCACAAAGAGTGAATCAGATCACTGAGGCTGCAGGCTGGAAGAAGGCTCCTGGTGAGATTCCCACACGTATCAAGACGTGATTTATCAGCATTGTGTTCTTGATTAAGCCACTCTTGCTCAGTTTGCTCGTGGGAGCTTGTCCCTTGGTGGTTTGTAAGTCTTTTCGGATAAAAGCGTCTGCTAAATGACTACATCCTGGGAAGCTCGCGGATTGGATTGTGTTCCGTGGCGGAGCGTCCACTGTATCCTTTAGCTTTCGCTTTTGAAGATAGATCATTTTGGGAGGTCACTGGAAATCGATGTTGACTGTGCAGTGTAATCATCGCCGGGAACGCCATTAGCATATCTTAGCATGGATTGAGTTGTCTCGCTGCCGGGCAGAGGGAGGGAGGAGTGATTAGGGATTGATTGTTCTGGCTGGAGAGGCTCTGAGATCGGAGGAATGTTAATGAAGGCTGAGTTGGAGCCCGCGGCCCCCCGTTCCTTTAATTACCTGAGCATATCTACATGTCCAGGGGGCCTGAGCTCGCTTGCGGCGCGTCCGATAAACACGAGTGAGTGTGTGTGTCTGACTCAGGCTCTGATTAGAGGGTTAAGACTCTTTACTTTTAGACGCTACACTTTCTTAATGCGAAGTCCTTATAAACTCTATCTCTTGCCTCTCTCTTTCCCTTGTTAATGACTAGTTGGTCCTTGGAGTACTAGCGGTCCCTCTGTCTAGTTGTCCCTCTGGAGTCCTTCTGTCTCAACAAATATACGCCCTCCGGCTGCGTTACACAAAGGGAAACTGTTCGCATCCCTCTCTCCATTCACGAAATGTTGCATACAAACAGACCGTCTCTCCATCTGCTTTGGAGCACCCGCACTTTCCCATGATGCTTTGCTTTGGGATTGGCATTAGGTGCGGTGGCAGACGTTAATTAATATTCATAAGCTCTCATTGCACCTGATATGATCTGTGACGGACCGAAGACAGGCAGCTTAACGCGCTTTCAGACTATAGACATGCGTGGAAACGAAAGGCAGTAACGCTAGCGAGTGACTCTAAACACCCCCACAGCTTTGGAGGCATTTTGAGATGCATTGTGGAAGTGGCATGTGACGACCCTGATAACGGCACGCTTTAATTTGTTATTGCTGTCTTGTACGTTCTCACCAAACGCATTTCTCTTTGGTATCTGTAGAGTGTGACTGGCAGATGTCGTATTTGATCCGGCCGTGTGGTTGACAGGCGCTTTGTCCGTCATTATACACGCCTCCCACGTTAAGATCAGTGTGAAATGGAACGGACACCACAATAGAACCCAGCTAACAAGGAATGTTCTCAGAACATTGGCTAACGTTCTCTCAAAGTTATCAAAACGTCCCTACGGTAGCGTTAGTAGAATGTTTATTTTTAAGTTGTTTCATGTAAAAAAAAAGTTATTCTTTAGTTGTTAGGGGAACGTTTTAAAAATGATACAGAATTAAAGATTTTGAACGTTCCTAGAACATTAGCATTTCACAACATTTTACACACGTTTGTTATTTAATGCAAACGTCAGGGAAACGTTCCTTAACCCAAAGTTATTAATTGGGAACAAAGGAAACTGCTAATGCTAATATCCTCTTACAAGTGACACTCACTGGATATTTGGATTTGGCCCTGTTTACAGAGTTCATCCAGCCAAGATATCAAAGGAAGGACAGCCAGCATACCACCACCGATTAAGGGCAGTCTGCCCATAATTAGAGAAGTCCCCGAAAGACATCCTGCGGCCAAACTCTCCAGCCTAATGCTGCCGCCTTTCAAACTCCGAGACATCAGCCATTCAAAAGCCGACGCCTCCTGCTGTCTCGGATGATGGCATGATTCCATTGTGTTCTGATTGGCTGGTGCCAACCGTAGTGGTTAACTGTAATTATCAAGCTTGATGTCCTTGAGATGTGGACGCTGCTTTGCAGTAGTTTACTCGCCAACAAATCACACACACTGACCGGCACATAAACACTGGCTGAGAACGTGTGTGTCTGTCTTGAATGGGTTCAGGGTTTCGCCCCTCAGGCTGTGGCAGATCTATTTTAAGACCCCATGAAATTAAAATGAGTGTTGTGGGCTTTCAGTCCATGAGTGTTAGCTTTGAGGCTACTGTTTTCCTAAACGCTGACAAAATGTACTTTTAGCAGCCACATTTGACAGTACAACAGAGTCGAATAAACAAAAAATATAAAAAACAGATGTGTGTACACACATATATATATATATATACATGTATGCATACATGTGTATACATGTGTGTGTGTGCGCATGTGTATATATAGTATATACATACTATAGGTAGTATATGCTGTATATATGTACTGTATATACATTGTATGCTATATATACTGTATGTATACTGTGAATTATATACATATATACATAAGAAACCACTGTGTGTTTCTTGCATTTTTGGTGAAGAAAGAGAAAAGGCCTTTAAGAGAGTTAGCAGGCAGAGTTAGCAAATGCATGCCTGTTTTAGTTAGTGGTTACTCAAGTTAAGCTAACTGGTCTGTTGATAGATTTTTTTCACCTATTAAATAGTGTGTCTATTTCTTTCTGCTTTAAACGGTTACCGTTTAAGCTAGTGAGTTGCTTATTTCAGGGGGAAATGATCAAAGCATTCTTCATTTAACTGCACAGTTGATTTTGCATACTTTGTGTGTGCTGTTTCTATACTGAATGTACTAATGCGTTTGATGTATATTTTCTATGGACAGGTTATTACAGAAAGCTGACAGGCACTCATGTATACACTTCAATATTTTAACACAGGGTTTGGGCCAAAACAGTTATTTGTTAGGCCCAAATAAAGCCGACCAGCTACTAAAGAAAAGGAAAGCTGTACTGTAAGCATTTCAATACGCCTCACCCAAATTTCTAATTTCAGTAGGAAATATGTAAACAGGGGACAGAAAACTATGGTGGTTAAGTACAATTTCGTACCGTATTTAAACCAATCTGTCAATTTTTTCCTATCTCTCAAAATATTTACTTGCACACATTCCAGATGGCTTGGTGTTTTTTGCACGAGGTGTTGAAATGAAAAAAGTGAATTGGACAGCAGTCTGTTTCCTGTAGACTCGCATTCTGAGGTTCTGCAGTGGGAGATATTTTGTCTTGCGTGAGCTCTGCCAGTGCTGGTGTGATAGAGGCAGTGTGTCTATCTGCGTGTTGATCTGCTGCTCCCTGCTGTATTGGACCCTGGAGATCTTATACAGCACAACATAGTCCTCGTTTGTTCTGTGGACCGGGCCAGAACAAGTGCAGCATAGGGACCAGGTTTGAGTGGGCTGTGATGCTGATCAGAGCTTTAAACAATCCAGTGTGTGTGTGTGTGTTTGTGTGTCCTGGAATTCACTACATCATGGGGACCAAATGTCCCCTCAGGTATCATAATACCAGTAAATGTTGACCTTGTGGGGACATTTTTTAGGTCCCCATGAGGAAGCAAGCTTGTAAATCTGTTTGAAAATCTGAACCAGCAGAAAGTTTGCTGTGAGGGTTAGGTTTAGGGGTAGTGTTAGTGTAGGGGGATGCAATATACAGTTTGTACAGTATAAAAACCATTATATTTGGTCCCCATAAAACATGAAACGTGTGTGTGTGTCTATTTGTTTAACCATCTCTCTCGCTCTCTTACTGAGTGTGTTAGAGAGAGAGAGAGAGAGAGAGAGAGAGAGAGTGATGATTTTGGGTAGCATAAGATCTAGTTAACTGCTCTTACTCTGTTGAGAGTCATTGTGCTACACTTTTATCCTCCTGACACACACACACACACACACACACTCTGCTGCATGGCCCTTTCTTTCCACCCACACACACTCAGATTCTTTTCTTTGCTTTTGTCTAATGACAATCTGGATGTTATAGATGTTACAGTTGGTTTACAGCTGCCCTGTGCTTTAATGTGATGATCTATGATATGATTTATGGTTTGTAATTGAGGATACTACAGTAATAGAGAAGCATGCAACAAAGTGGAAGCTCAAATAATGTAGTAGCAGTAGAGCCAGTGAAAGGTTACAGCAAACATTATTAACCTTATCATCTTGGCTCATGAATATTAATTTGGTGACAAAACATTCACACACGCAGTCTAGCTCATTTGCTGAAATGCAGGAGGAGACAGAGGCCCAAGAAATGTCCAAAAGCGGGTAAGGGTTAGAGTTAGGGTTAGTCATAATAGATACAATAGCTGTTGGTTAGCAAACAAGATTACAGCCCTCGCTTTTAACCTAACCTCTACTAATTTGCATGTTGCAGTGAACTCAACCAATAGCTGAGGACGGTAATTAAGAGGTGGGGCTGCTCAAATCAATTGAAATGTGTGTTTCTCTCTCTCTGTGTGTGTGTCAGATCTTCCGGTGCAAAACTCAAAGCAACGGGCAAAACCAGCAGCAGAAATCAAAGTCCTCATTCAGCTTTCCAATCCTCCGACTGAAACCGTTTGAGTGGCTCTGAGAAACTTCAAAGAGGAAGGAAGAGGGGGGGGGCGTTTAATTTCAGATAAGACCCCCTGAGCTGAATGTGAACCTCCGGAAACTGTAAAAGTTCACATCTTAATCGTCGTGACCGACTGAATTGTGGAGTGAAGAACTCATCTCTGGAGTTCTCATCTTCTGGCCCCTTTTTTCTATAATCTGTATAATCGAAACAGGACGCAGAGCCCAAAGCAGAAGGAGAGGAGTAAAAACACAGCTACTCTCGCTGAATCCCGGGCTCCCGAGAGACCTGCGCGCTCTCACGTGAAGACAAACGCGGCTGTTTTGCAGAGCGCGGGTCGCATCAGGTTTATTGATCCACTGTAATGCCGCGATCATTATTAAGTCTGAATAATCTCTTCTTAAGAAACCAATTTTTCTGGTTTATTTGTTTTCTTTTCTCTTTTGTTTTTTTAAACGAAAAGATTTTGGCACAGGTAATGGGGTACTGTACCGTATTTCAATTACCGTGTGCGCACGTTTAGAAATTGCTACTTGTAATCGATTATTTAAAGTTAGAAGCGAGTTTGAAGTGAGCGCCGTGCATGCGCTGCGTTCTCCGTGAGTGCACGTTAATTGATGCGGCGCGTTACACGAAGCCGCATTGTAACAGTATTGATGCGTTGACAGATGGTGCCGCATAATATGATCCATTAGGCCTATTTGCTAGCAAAAGTGATGCCTCCACTTAAGGTAGCACTAAAGATTTGTTATTGCTCCAAATTGTGAAGTATTGTGGTTTCTGTTTTTAAATTTAATCCAATTATATAAACCGTCATTGAGTCAGTATTACTAGTCTTTTTATTAATCCGCCCCACTGTAAAAGCATTATGTGATCAATAAGTCATGACAAAATTAAATTAGTTAAGCAGTTTCAACTTCTTTATAAGTTACAACGAATCAACAGCAGTCAAAACTGTAAGTTTGTATTTTTACAGCCAGTTTGATCAAGGTAACTGAATACTTACGCCTGTCTTAATTTGAAAATGTACAGTACAGACACAAACATATTTATACAAACATATAAATAGATACACGTTTGTAAATACATATGCATTCATATTTAACCTGTGCCAAAGCAGGTGTTTTTGATTGGATAGCCGGACAAGATGATCAGTGAGTTAAGCTTCAGTCTGTTCCTCACAATAAGCTTCAGTATGACATCAGAAGCCTCCAGCTACTTTTTTTTGTACTTTTTGTACTTCTTGGAACTTGACAGCTGTTGTGACTGGGAGCTGTCATACAAAAGCAGAAGCGTGTGAGGTTTATTCAAAATGCTTCTTTTGTTTTCCACAGAAAAGAATTAGCAAAGCAGTTCGGAATAACATGAGGTGGAGTAAATGGCAGTTTTTCCAGTGCGCTGTCTCTTTAAAACCGCGGCTTAGCGCGAGTCTTAAACAGAGTGTAGTGTGCAGATCAGATAAGGGGCTTTTCTGTGAAGCATAAAACATCCACCTCCCTGAGGCATTGACCGTGAGTGAGGGAAGGGAATGGACTGCGTTTTTACTCTGCAGTTCTGTGAGGAAAACGGGGCAGTTACATATGGTGTTCCTATTGCTCAACTGGCAGAGCATTGGTGCTTGCAACGTCAGTGTGGTGGGTTTGATTCCCAGGGAGCGCACAAACTGAGAAAAATATATACCTTTGAATGCATTGTACGTATCTGGAAAGCATAAAAGTTTGGTGTTCTCCTACCTGTTCTCAGAATATTGGCTAACATTCTCTAAACATTCTCTGTTATCAACGCGCTTGCAGTAACGTTAGTAGAACATTACATATCGTTACATATTGTATATTGTATATAACAATGTTGTAAGTGCAATGTTTTAAAAAATTGATGTTTTGAATGCATTTTTGTTACTTAATAAAAACATTAGGGAAACATTCTTACAGGCTAAAATTGTAAGCTGGGTAGCAGCTGATGATGTGAGTTAGCAGTTTAAAGGCTGCAGGTTCAGTACCCGTCAGAAGTATAAACTGGATAGTTACTGCCCATTAACTCCACAGTAATTGCCGTTTCCTGCCAAACTGACCTTGTGCTGTACGCGGGGTGCTTAACTGACAGTCCATTCAGGAAATTTTTACTGGTGCACTCAATTCTTCCCTCATTAAAAAGTTTTAAACATAAATGAATTTGGAACTGTGTTTAAAATGATGAACACTTACATTGAAACTCTCCAGTCAGTGTCCTAATAAAAGCTGTTTTATTTTACATGAAGCACATGGTGTCTGTCCCTGTCTGTCACATGACCAGCCAAATATTACCAGAGGCATTACATTAGAGACAGCCCAGCTTAAAGTTTTAGGTTGCTTTAGGTTAATAACAGTGTTATTGGGAATAAGCAAACTGAGAAACGATAATACGGGCAGTGGTCGAGGCAGGCAGCAAACAATCATAAGCATTAAACAATCACAGATCAGGGCAGGCAGCAAACAATCCAAAAACTTAATCCAAGGCAAAGTCAAAAAGGCAGGCAGCAAACAATCAGAAAAAACAGACAAACAAGGGAAACACGCTCTGAAATGTAGGCAGAAGCAATACAAGACATGGCACTGATTGAACCAAACAGGAAGCAATCAGTCCTTGGCAAGGGCTCATGGGAAATGTAGTTAGACTGGGAACTAATACTCTGATGATGGCTGCCTCTGGCGGTGCGGAGGAGGCAGAGCGCGGCCTCTTCCATAAAATTGACATTGAATGACAGCTTCCCATTATTAACCACAATAAACCACATGTAATTCTTTGTATCTATCAATGAGTTGTATTTAACAGACACAGTGTCCTTGCTGCCTGCAATTCTCGAACAACATTCAAAGAAATGTACATAACTCTGCTTAGTGTTGTTCATCTTTCAAGGGTCAACATCCAGAACTTTTTCCTGGTGTTAGTTTTTGGATTTAATTCTCCAAATGTTTGTACTTTGTGGCTGATAGAGTACAAAGCTTTTGGGAAGAGTTTTTACTTTTTTCGAACGTTGTTTTGTCTCCTCTCCGTGGGCAGCGTCAGAAATCAGATGTCCGTTATCCATCACAGTTTTTGTGCTAACAAGAGAAGGGCACCATAGATCAGCCCGGTATGAACAGTGGATTAAGACGTCATTGAGCAGTTTGAGACACTGTTTGCTTTATCGACGTCTCTCTGCGTGTACCGCATGATCTTTTCACCGTGACTCTTCCATTTTGTCTTTCCTCTACCAAACATTCAAGCAGAAAGATAATGAATAAGTCCCTCAGCAGTGTCGTATTGATGTTTCTGCTTCTGGCTGTGCCGTGATTGACCACAATTGTCATGTTTGTTTTGATGCTTGGTGTCTTCTCGCACAGCATTTGGCTGCAGGAGCTCGGCTTTTAGCTTCAGATAGAATCTGTTGTTTTTCTTGTTGAAGTTCTTATTGTCCTAAAACAAACTCACTAAGACGGTTTTGTGCATTGAGGTTATTTTATAATATCAAATTGGGAAAAAACAATTTAGAATTTCTGTCACAAGAAGCTTTTTAGAAGTGCAAAGAGCAAAGATGCACACAGGGCGTGTAATGATGCCTTTTTATGCGTTATGTCATTTGAACATTGCCTCAAAGAATTATGGGAAATAAGCCTGTAAGGTTATAAGCTAATATTCTAATTCTCTTTATTATTAAACTGTATGTGTTCCATTCACAATTACAATTGCTTATTTGTACCAATTAGCTTCCTCAGTGATTGTGACAATGAATTGACATGCCCCTCTACTTTAAAGGTCAGGGTTACTGAAGAAACTGGTGCTGGTGACCTCACCAGGTTTTTTAACTAGTCACTAGTTTAATCAGCAAGACGTCCTCAGTCAACTATCTTCACTAGGTATGTTTGGCTCAGAGACGTTTACGCCGAAAAGGGCTGATAATAAAAAACCTTTGTTGTCTCTTTAAAGGAAATGATCACAAATATATGCCGGCAACTCTTGATTAGTTTATTCATATTAATTGTTTTTATGGGCATTTGTGGCTTATTGGGAGTCTGAATTGTTCTGTACAGCTCTCCCTGTGGATTACTTTGTATGTGGGTGTCGTGTGTTTTCTCTGCCCAAAAGGCTGTGGGTTTGTTTTGCAGTGGTGAAGTTCAGGGCCCACAGCAATCATAATCCAGCAGTCTGTGGCTCTTTCTGTGGCAGAAATTCATGCCTCGTCTATCAAAAACAGTTTTTCACACTTCAGAGGTCTCAGACGAGCTCTTGGAGACTCTGGGATACCACAGAATTCACAAGCATGAAAACAGAGGTACATGCAATTGCTCTGTACGGTTATGACCAAAAGGGCGGCGATACGTAAAAAACTGGTTTGGGGTTAATCTGGTCTTTGTTTATTTCACGCTTGGCAGTGTTCATCTTGACCTCCCTGCAAATCTACACAATATCAGAGGAGGTAACAGTCAGTCACATTTTCACACTGCAGCCCAAATCTGTTTATTTTATCCAGCTTATTTAAAGGAATGGTTGATCTAAAAATGAAAACAATGATTTACTCTTTTGTCTTGGAAGATAAGACAGTCAAGTTGATTGCTTACATGGAGTTTTTTTAAGGACTTTCTGTAATTTTTTTCCAGCTTGACAGCCACTGCCTACCTATCAGGTAACATTCACAAAACATTGGCTAACGTTCTCTAAAAGTTTTCTGAAAGTTGTCAGGTGTTCTTGCAGTAACCGTAGTAGAACGTTTTTAACGTTATGTGTCATATATCAAACATTAAAAAATGTTTGAATAATGTTCTTATAACACAGCAATAATGTTAATACAACGTCTAAAAAATGAAACGTTGTGAACATTTCTAGAACATTCAAAATAACATTTTTAACGTTATTGTTATTTCATGGAAATGTTAGGGATAATTCATACAACCAAAATTGTTAGCTGGGTGATCACCATTAACTAGAGTTTTAACTAGCAGTGTTTTCCCAAACTTTTATTTTTGTGTTTAACAAAAGACCAGCCGGTCATACAGGTTTAAACGGACAAAAAGATGATTAAATGATGACAGCTTTTTTATTATTTTCGTTTGTGGGTGAACAATTTCCTTAAATGCAGAAAAATGATCAGTTCACATTTTTGTGAAAGTTTTGTGAAATGTAACATGTAAAACGTATTGTCTTGTTATGTATTTAACATGTTATCTCTCTCTGTCTCTCTGTGTCTCTCTCTCTCTCTCTCTGTCTCTTTCTTTCTCTCTCTCTCTCTCTCTCTCTCTCTCTGTCTCTCTCTCTTGCTCTCTCTCTCTTTCGCTCTCTGTCTCTCTCTCGCTCTCTCTCTCTTTCGCTCTCTGTCTCTCTCTCTCTTTCTCTCTCTCTCTCTTTCTCTACAGATACACGTACATATTTCCCAACCTCAGACTATTCTTTACATTTGATGCAACAAATAAGAGCATTTTAATGCCCCCGTGGGCTCTGAGATGCTTTCACACCCCCGCAGTGTCACTCCACTTCCTGTCTCCCTCTGTCTTCAAGTCAAGCCATTTGTCTTCATTTGGTCTCGGGCTCTTTATGCTGTCAGTCTGATTGTTTCGTCGAAGGTGTCGTTTTGCAAATAAATCATCAAATTTTGACAATCCTTCAGGTCTGCAGGTTCATAACGGGGGAAACAGAATAACAAATTAAGACCAGAGTAATTTTTAATGGCCAGTTTAACGGTGAAGTATCAGTCAGTTAGATGATTGATCCTGCAGGTTGCCAGATTGGATCTTGTTCCTCCACTCACACGCCCAGCACACTGGTGTTATTTTTTGCACAATCATAACAGTATGGTTCCCTAATTGCCTATCAAATGTGCACAGCATAGCAGAACCCCTGAGGTCCCTACAGAGACCGCTTTGATTTGATTTCAAGGAGATTTGTTGGCTGGATTCAGTGGACCACTAAAGGAGGATTAGAGAGGTTATGTCAGGATTAAAACAGGCTTGTCATTTAATTTGCTCTCTCAAAGGCAAATGAGATCAAGTATCACTGCCCAGGAAGGTCTAACTCTTTTACATATTTGCTATGTGTTTTGCCTATTTACAGGAGCTGCACTAATAAGAGTTTAAGCCAGTGTAAGATTTAGTGCTTAACTCACATTATTTAACACCAACGATTTGGGCTAGACTGAACCTGTGTCAGATACTCTCCACTGCAGGGCTCAATGATGGAGTGAATCTGAATCCTGAAGACTGAATTCGGCCTATAAGCAAAACACTGTTACCCGCCCGCCCCGAAATGGCTTACACTCTATATTACTTTAGATGAGTAGATAAAGGCCCACATGAGTTTATCCATCATACATATTTGATTACATACATTTATTTCATTAGCACTTATGTAGCTTGATAAGAGCTGACTCAAACGGTGTGTATTGTAGATTGTAAAAACATTTCCATAACATTCCCAGTAAGTAACAAAAACATTAAAAACGATTAAAAACTAAAATTATTATGAAAGTTCTAGGAACGTTTAAAACGTTTTTTGTAATTCTGTTTTGAATTTTATAACATTTTTAAAACATTCCACTAACAACTTAAGAATAACGTTTTTGATTCGTGTTATATAACGTTAATAAAATTATACTAACGTTACAAGAGCATTTTTGAGAACTTTGAGAGAACTTCCATTGGCTAACATTGTCCGAGAACTTTCCCTGTTTGCTGGACGGGCTCGCTTCGGATAGCAGACCTCTATCCCAGGAAGCCATATTCATTTTTAACTTCCAAAATCTGTGATGACTTTGTAGTTTCAGTAGTTTGGTATCATCTGAATCTGTCACTGTCAGTTTAGATGGTGTACATTTGGCTTGGCCGGTCAGCTGTGAATATCTTTCTTCAATGCTCTGAGAACGAGGAGGTGGCTTTGATTGATGACTGCGCTCGACCCAAATACAAATTAAAAATGAGAATGATTAGTCTTTAAAAGAGATGAGAAGGAAAGACGCAGCCGAGGGATCCGGGAATGAATTGTGCTTGTTTTAATGAGGCACTCCCCACTGCTAAATATTCATATTTACTTTCATTCATTCTCATGATGACATTACAGCAGCAGGCAGGATGGAAGGATGAAAACGAGTCAAAAAGTGCCAACCCAGCTAATAGGGAATGTTCTCAGAACGTTGGCTAGCGTGCTCTCAGAAAAACGTTAGCAGAATTTTGAACATTATGTATCATGTATCAACAACGTTATTTTTAAGCATTACAGAAATATAAAATTGTTTAAATAACGTTCTTATAACCAAGCAATAATGTTAACACAACGTTAAAAAAACTGGATGTTTTGAACATTCTTGGAACTTTCAGAATAATGCTTTTATTTTTATTTTTATGTTACTTAATGGAAATGTTATGGAAATGTTTTTGCAACCTAAAATTGTGAGCTGATTTCTTTATCACAGGCATGAACAGGAGAGCTGAGTGGAAGCTTCTGTTACAAGCCTCCACACAGACGAATAATAAACAAAAAGCCTCCACAGAGCACAGCATCAGTAAACGAAAACATTTCGCCTGTTCTCCCGTGAATCCATCAAACTGCTTTTTCAGACAGTCCTTCTTTTCCTTCCAATTGCTCAGAGCACCGAACTCCCTGCAGTCAACACCACAATATTCACAAAAGTTTTATTCTGTCGCCGTGTCTTTCATGCAAAATTTGAGCTACGGCAGAGGCTGACGCAACATTTCTGACACTTTTTGCCAGATTTGAGCTGGCTGGATAAAAGAAGACTTTATTTCTCTGACGATCTGACATTTTCTTCATTGTTTAGGATCGTGGAAATGGATGTTGTCTGATTACTTATCAGTCCCATCCACATTGTCTTCCTCCTTATCTAAAGCATCTTGGACAGCTCAACACTGTTTGTTTGTTTCTCTAATGGAAACGTTTCGTTGTTTTAGTAAAGCTGCTGCCGTTTTCCATCCAGCTTGAAATGTAAGTCATTATTGTGTGTTTACTATAATCAGTTTAGATAAGACAAAACATGGATTTCATGCAGTTTTTATGAAATTGTGTGCAGTTCCATGGAATTCTGGGTAGTATCTCATGTTTAGCATCCTATGCTTCCATCATGTTTCTTCAAGTTATGCTAGCCATCAAGATGCGCTACCCTGACCTTGTCATGCTTTGAGTTGGGGGTGTGGTTAGATTTAGGATTGGGGGTGGAGTTATCTAATATGGTAGCAGAGATTGTACGAACAACAGCACCATAAGGACTCATGGATTCCTGAAAGGTAGCACATGTCCAGCTAACAGATAATGTTTTCAGAACGTTCTTTAAAAATTCTTTCAAAGGTATCAAACACTGTTCCTGCAGTATTTTTAGTATAACATTTTTTAACACTATAAGCCATGTCAGAATTGTTATTCTTAAATTGTTAGTGGAACATTTTCAAAACGTTACAGAATCACATGCTTAAATAACGTTCTTATAACCAAGCCATGACGTTAATCCAACGTCTCAAAAAAATGGACGTTTTGAACATTCATAGAAAATGTTTAACGTTTTTGTTACTTAATGGAAATGTTACAGAAACGTTCTTACCACCTTAAAATTGTTAGCTGGGTGGTGTGAGCCCACATGACTTCCTTGATCAATGGTCTCATTTCTTGAAACAATTCAGCAGATAAAAGTGAGCGCTGGGTAATATAGCTGGAGTTTTCCAGTTGTCAGAGATGAACGAGGAAGGAGATAAAATCATTATGGGGCGAATCAGAGGTCTTTAAAGAGCACTTGACCGACTACTTACCACCATTCAGCTCCACCCAACTGCACTGATTGCATTTGTGAAAAGACATGGGCGGCCCATCATCTCACACGCTCCTGTTCTTATTAATAAGCAGATCAGCATGACCACAGATGACACCCCGAGAAGACGGCCAAGGCCAGCAGCACAAACGACTTCCTCTCCAGAGCGCCATAGAAACGGAGCCGAGATCTATCATTATGATGACGTCATCACATCCTGTCTGCATTCAGACTGATGATGGCCTTCGCACAGAGGGCTCAGATGGAAGTTTTATTCAAATGACACGCTGTGCACACGCGGGGAAAGCGGCCATAAGGAGAAATTTGCCGTCGCTGAAATATGAGCCTTGTGGCTTGTGATGAAATGAAGCTGCTAAATGGAGTCACAGCAGAGTTTTGCGTTGTCTATATATAGGTTAACTGTGGAGTGTATATTCGTAGCTCCCGGTTGTAAGTGGTTTAAGTACAGTGAAGTTACAGTACCCCTTTAAAAAAGCAGTAAGCTTTACTCCAGGAATAAAGTCAAGTTAAAGCTTTATTGCTATGTGGAGATATAGCAATATTATGTTGTGTCTCACGGGCCCACAGTGCTATATATGTGTGTTTATATATATATATATATGTGTGTGTGTGTATATATATATGTGTGTGTGTGTGTGTGTATATATATGTGTCTCTGTATATGTAGAAAACTGCATATCAAATTGACTTTTTTTTTAACGTTTTGGTTACTTAATGGAAATGTTAGGGAAACGTTCTTACAACCTGAAATTGTTAGCTGGGAATCTTCTATTATAGTGTCTAATAAGTGGAGCACGGCAATGACGGTCCACGTTTAGCCCAAACTCATTTACAATGGCTGTCCGCGTCTGTTATCAACAGCCTCTCTGCGATGACTCTGAATAAGTGAGGTTGGTTTAGTTTCATAGTGCGTAAAAAAGCCAATTAATCTCCCCTTATTCAGCTCATCGATTTCATCAAGTGATAAGTCTGAAAAGGCAATTTCAGAAACCAAAGCTGACAGTCGCTGTTGGCTCATCACATCTTAAAACTGCTTAATGCCGTTTCAGTGTATCACTAAATACATACAGAACGATATTTGTCTTGATTGTCTGTCATGGGTGGATCAATAAATACTACAAGTTTCAGTTCTGGTTCCCTGCCTCAGTTTTCATGTGTGCTTATATTAGATGTGGTGAGAGAGAGAGAGAGGGAGAGGGAGACAGAGAGAGAAAGAGGGAGAGAGCTAATTTTATTGACCACCTGAATCAGTTTTGCAAAGTTGCTGTGAAACTTTGTTAAAAAACTAGAGTGAAGTTTTAAAAGGTGCTATATAAATACAGCTTTACTTACAGCTTGGAAACTGTTTTTTTGCCTTTGTGATATACGCAATTTAATACTATTATTTAGGGGGAATTTTTCATAGAAACAATCCTGTACTCTTGTACTCAGTTTTTTCATACTGTGCTAAGATAGCATCTTAACGAAGTCATGTCATCTAGGGCAAAACAGTTTGTTTAAAGTGACTTTCACAAACCAACTGCTTCTCAACGTTTTTTAAAAACACAACCAGCTAACTGGCATTCAAAATTAAAGCTAATTAAAAGCTACAAAGCTTAAATTGTGATTCCATTGGGCCTTTAAAGCTGCAATCCATTATCTTAGCCTCTCTACTGCCATCTCTGTTTGAAACATAAAATTGCAGGTTCGTTTACATACTGTTCAGTCAGATGACGTCAAACTGACATTTCCCGGGAAATTGGACTTGATGGCTGAAAATATAAATCATCATTATGAGCTTACAGTGTGAATCGAGGTAAAGTAAGGAGACCGTTCTGAACACTGACCTGTCATGTACTTGCCCAGTAACTGATTTTTATTTCTTTTAACCCCAAAAGGTTACGAAAATCGTAGCTTTAAATATTTAAGATAGCAAATAAGCGTCTGACTGTATGCAAAAAGTCCACGTGTTTATGCGCAGAGAGAGTGTGTATGCGTTTATGAGTGGAGGAATACTGGTTGGGAGATATCTTAGCTGTCACTTAAGCAGAACTCGATTATCCTTTTACCTGCTGTTCGGGGTTTGTTGGGTCCCTCAGTAGAGGCTGCTGAGACTGTCTGTTCTCTGATGACAGCAGGTTTCCATGAGCGGTTGACAGGATGCACCTGCACCGAGCTCAGATGATGTCAGTCCCGAGTGTTTATCAGTGGAGGTTCCTCTCGGATTGAGAGGAAACTCTGATTGTTAAAGAACTCCTGTTCCATGCAATGCATTATTTAAACGTTTTTCCCATGACACGTTAACCTGCAAACGCCTGGCCTCGTTAATCTCACAGGGTAAGATGTGCCTCAAAAATGAGTTGAATGCCGAGTTGGAATACATCCACGCACCAGTTATGCTTGAACCCTTTAATTCGGTTTGTCCTTCCTGCCTAATTCTTACTGTCTATTCATTCGTTTGATGGAAGCTTTAATAACACCTTCCATTTTACCAGGTGCGCTACATGATAAAGTGGAACGTTCTCCGTCTATAGCTGCAATTCTTTCCACTAATTATAATACTGCGACGCAGCTCTGCCGCTACTTTCCTTTACGTCTTTGATTTTGTGTCAAAGACTCGCTTTCTTTGACACTGGAAAGTAGAATTAGCTTATAGATTTCAAATTAGCATGTTAAATTTCTGCTTTTCCTGAGTCAGAATCCAATCAAAACCCTTCTCTTACCCAGCACACCGCTCCGCTCAAGCGTCAAGTATTTGCTTCAGCTGGTCAGCACCTGAGGAGGTTGTTTTTCAGGCTGAAAGATTTTTCTCGAAGTCTACGAACAGCGACATCGGAAGCTACCGAGCCAGTTTGTTTAAACGGGCTAAATGTATACTGTAAAGGAGATTTGCATAAACTATTTCTTCATAATTCGACCTAAATCGATTTTAATCTTGTAACAATGAAAGCTGCAATCCATAACTTCTGCCTCTCTACCGCCACCTCTGTTTAGAACATAAAATTGCAGGTTTCTTTACGTACTTTTCATTACTTACATTGAGTCAGATGAAACCGAGCAGACATTTTCCTAGCAAATCTGACCCAACAGCTCAAATTATAAATCATTATTGTGCACTTCCTATTGGGAATCAGGGTAAGGTAAGGAGACCACTTTGAACTGTCCTGTTCAAAAAATGATTTTTATTCATTTTGAACCCAAATAAGTTACAGATTGCAGCTCTAAAACATGTTGTCACTGAAATATATTATATACATTGGTTCAGAAGATCTCAACCTTATTCTGTAACAAAATATAATTAGGCATTTTTAGGTTCGACTAAACTTTATATGTCTTTCATTTTAGCAGACACGTAGTGCTGTTAAATATACTTGGAGACAACCTATATTCATAGTTTACTGTCATCTACTGAAGTTGATTCAGAGAGATTCTGTCATGTGAGGTTAAACTCTACATAATGAAGTCTACAGGCAGGCAATTTCCAGACCCACAGGGTACATTGCTTCTAATTCTACAAGAGAGTGAGTAGAATTAGACTATATGTATATTAGAAACAGTAAAGCAGCTCTCCACACGCCAGGCTGCGCTGAGTGGCTTTTAATCAGAAGCAAAAGCACAAGTCAATTGAATAAAACGTTATCTGAGAGCCCCGAAGTGAAGGTGGAATTTATGGTACATTATGTTGACCTGATAAACACGCTTCGTCTGAAATTTTGCCCGCATAAGTCGTTCCCCACCTAGAGCACAAAAATTCACTCTCCTATTTCTCACCTTAAAGCAGCCGGGAACATGGGCCAAATTGATTTGGTGCAAAACACTTACAAAACACTGGAGACGTACAGAGCTCTTTTCATTCATCAGGCATGTCTGTCTTTTCACCCCTTCTGCTGTTCATTCAAATCTTATTTATTGTTCCTATGTGCCCAAGCATGAGGTCTAACTTCTAAAACGCTCCAATTATGGTTATGACGTATTTTATATTGTTTCTGCTCTGTCGGAATGTTGGTATTGTAATATTACAAAGAGTTTTTTCAGTGTTCGATTCATATTAATAATAAGACATTCTGTGTGAAGGATAATGATGAAGATGGCAGCTTCAACATTCATACGTGTCTCCTGGAGTTTTCATGCGTGACTTACTCTGGACTTTTCGAAATCAGTGTCAGGTACTCCATAATTATGCACGTCACATTTAATGTCAGATCATGTAAAAGGCAGACATAAATTCGAGCTCATATATTTCCATATGTCAGCTCTGTTCTAAAATGTAGCGAGCTGCCTTTTACAGTCCATCTGTAGTTCAATAGAACGGAATTGTTTTTATATTATTTTATTGATTGTTGAATTATTTTATATAATTTTTATATTTCATCTCAGTATTGAATAAAATGTGTCTGTTTATAATTAAAATTTCTCTCACTTCACCCTGCATTTATTTGTTTACATTTGTTTGACGCAGTGCATTGTGGGATTGCCTCCATCATGAAGCATGCATATCCTGCTGCTTTACTTTGGCAAACTTTGAGCTAAAGAATGTTTTCCATGCCTTGTAATGCCTAAAATGTCCATGGAGGAAGCTGAGTGGGTTTTTAAAACGTAGCAAAATGACATTACAGTGATGCTTATACAGCATAGTTTGAGTATAACTTTTGCCTCTTTTTCTTCATCTCTGTTTGAAAAATAAAATTGTAGATTATTTTACATACTTTTCTTAATGGATGCTGAAGTCAAATGATTCAAACTTACATTTGATTCCAAATGGGGAAATTGGACCTGACAGCTGAAATTATAAATCATTATCATAAGCTTACTGGTGCGGGGGTAAGGCAAGGAGACAGTTTTGAACACTGATCTGTCATGTACTTGCTCAATAACTGATTTTTGTTCATTTTTAATCAAGAAAAGTTGCATATTGCAGCTTTAAATAGCAGCAATTCAGATATCATCTGCCACAGATATGAGGCAACCTCTCCTAGCTATAATCTTCTCTACTGTCTAAAAAAACTGTCAAAAAAACAGGATGTTAGCATACATACCAAAATAAATTGTTGTAGGACTGTCTCGTTACAGTCTTTTCCTACAACGCATGTTCATTTGCGTTACATGTTAAATTGCCTCCCTGTTACTTTGTTTCATATTTGTTTCGTTCATCCACACTTAATCGTCTTTCTGAAAAAACTTTATTTAACAAACCTGAGGTCACCTCTGCCCAGAGGTCAGCAGATGTCAGAGTCCAAACAGTAATTGATGGTCCAGAAGCAAGATATGACGATATACTGTAAAGCTGAAATGTTAGTTGCCCAAATAGGGGCAATAATTTACTTGCGGCAAAAGATCCCCCCTCCCACCCCCACCCCACGAGTCACACATTTCCTTCCCTTATCTTCCTTTAACCTTGAATCTGAAGATAGAGACCCTCATATGTGGTCTCCACCCCCTGATAGATACAATTTATTATCTTGTCTCTCGTTCGTGCGCTTTCATATCCCCCCCCCCCACCCCCCCTCGTGTTCTTCTCTCCAAAAATAAATTCTCAAAGCCCAGGCACAGAGAGGAACAAATCAATGTATTTCTCATTTTAGGCAGTAAATTCAGCCTTGTTCGGCAAGTTATCGCCTAATCTAATGTTAAAAAGTGCGTGGAATGTGTTGAAAGAGCGACGGACGGGTGGAGGGGGGCGTTTAGTTTTGATGGGATTCTTAGATCATTAAGCTTTGCTGGATGTTATTGGATAAGAGAGACTGAACTCGTCTCCCTTTCATCTTCTGTCGTTCTCGCCTTTGATATTCGCCACCGATGGGAGAGTCGAAAATAGGCCCGTTTGCTCGGGATAGGATGTAAATGGCATTTAAAACTGCAGCGTTTTGAAAGAAATGTTACGTTTCCTCAGTTTTAAGAAGATCAGATGTTGAAGTCGCTTATGGACGGATGAAAAATAGGTCAGCGTATTTGTGAATTATGTTTATATTTTATTTAAACTGTTTGGAATCGTGTTCAGTTTGGCGCTGTGGTTTGGTTTCCAAACAGGTTTCTGAACCGGGTTCCTCTCAGGTACTGAATCAGTAGGCTTTAGTTATTTAAAAAAGTGACAAATATAAAAAATAAAGCTAGGTGGGCCTACAACATGACATCACTAACCCGTCATGGTTTTTTTTACTGTGGTAAAACGTTCTTAAGTCTCACTCTGACAGCTGTTTTCACTAATTTTCCATCCCACTTCTGCCAGTATCATTCAGCACCCGCCCGCTCGATCTGAATTGAACTCAGAGTGGTTTCACACTGTCCCCGCACACAATTAATGTGTTTTCACATGTTCCTGCTTAATTGAGGTCCTGTTTATCCCAGCCAATAGCCCAGCTAACAGGAAACCTTTCCAGAACATTGCCTAACCTTCTCTAAAAGTTTTAAAAATGATCAAAAGTAACATTAGTAGACCTTTTTTAAAAGAAACATTAAACATTATTTTTAAGTTTACGTTTTTAAATGCTTTTGAAAACTACAGAATTTACAACGTTTGAATATCATTCTTATTCTAGCAATAACATTAATACAACATTTAAAAAACTGGACGATTTTAATGTCCCTAGAACATTCAAGAAAACATTAACGTTTTTGTTACCTAATGTAAACATTAGGGAATCGTTCTTACAACCTTAGATTGTTAGCTGTGATATCACATTTTTTGAGGTCCTTTGAAGATTGTCTTGGAAAATGGTGGGCTGTGCAGTCACAGAGGTTCAGAATCACTGCATTGAAAGATGAGGTTTTTTGTACTGTGCTGGTGGGATAATGAAATCTGAAATGACTGACACTTCATCTGTTTGTGAGTCTGTTTCTCCACTCACAGTCTGTGATCTCTACACCTGCAGTCTTGATCTCAGTTTAGACCGTCTGTCACAGTTTATGAGGAAACCTTGTGATTCCCCATTTATTTGTTTTGGAAATAGTTCATCCACTTCATCCTGTATTTTCCACCAATGTCACCAACACAGAGGGAAACAGACGAGCTAATGACAATGTTAAAATGATCATTTATCATGTGCTTCTAATTCAATTCTAAACATATTTGATCTGGTTTGAAATTAAATAACTTAATAATAATAATAACAGTTTACTTTGACGTACCGCGATATTTGTTTGGTTCTGTTTTGTTTTCATCTGTAAATTCCCCATCACTCTATAGGTTGCTGTGACAAATCTCGTACAGTATCTGTTTCAATCATTTAAACGAGTAACTGCAGTATTAATTAATGTACCAAATTGTGTTTTCATCACTCTGCCGGTCAATGGATTTTGAGTCTCTAGTGTCAGCTCATAATAAAGTTGGGAATTCTTCAGAGCTTGTGACTGACACACAAAAACATTAGAAATAAATGGATAAATATAAACTAATTGCTGCTCAGACGGGCACTCGAGTTCTTTTGGGCAACGTCTATTTTGATTGGCTGTAATAAAATTCCTCTTAAAGCAAAACGAAAATGATTGTTAATCCGTGAAGTTCCACTCAAGCCATCAGGAGAAAGTGCTCCGAAAAGCCCCAGCGTTCACACAGCTATTAAAAACTGCCCCACAGTTCAGATGACCCTCGGTGTTCAATGAAGTGAACTTGGTTTCAGTGGGGAAAGGATTAAACGTGAGTGCTTTGAAAGCTTTAATTCAGCAGCCCACATCTCACGTACAGTATTTCAAGACTCATTAATCATATGTTGCCAGAGAACAAAAATGATAACTGCACCGTGGGTTTCTCATTGAGGCAGAATCTTCTAAAACTCCACAACCCATCACCGAATCCTAGAACCCCTGGCATCTCTTCAGGTGGGTGAGCCAAACACCAAGTTTAAATGGTTTAACCTAAAGTTAAAATCCTTTTATTACTTATCCAGCTAACAGGGAACATTGTCAGAACGTTCTCTGTGAGGAACGTTCTCTAAATATTCTCTCAAAATTATCAAAAACATTATTCCTAATGTTTTTATAACATTATTCTGAAGTTGTTAGTGAAACGTTTCAAAACGTTACAGAATGTATTGAAATGTTTAAATAATGTTCTTATAACCAAGCAATAAAATTACTACAACATCTAAAAAACTGGAAGACATTCCAAAGACGTTACTAGAACATTTGAAACAATATTTTTATTATTTTTGTTACTTAATAAGAAGGTTACAGAAACGTTCTTAAAACCCAAAATTGTTTTTTTGGGCACGTACCCTATTTGCTTTCATTTTATTAAAAAAAAATAGTGAGATTGTTCTGTCTAACGTCCCTTTTCATGTTCTACAGAAAATCATATCAGGTTTGGAACAAGAGGGTGACTAAGTAACCGAATCTTCATTTTGGGGTGAACAAGCTACCTGGGAAAAGTGACAGTCTGGCTGAACTGTATATATAACTATATATATTTCTGACTGACCTCAGCAAGGGCACGTCTGCGGACACTGAGGGCAGAGCTGGAGCGTTTGGTATGTGATGGCTCACTCTCTCCACTCTGTCTTTCATTTATGTTCCATCTTCTCTGCCAATCATCTTTCCATTAGTATTCATTTATCTCTTTATAGCTTTAGTCCCTCTTGGCCTTGGGGAGGTCTCGCTTCCATCTTCCCTCCATTGTTTTTATCTGGCTAAATCAACATGCTTGGCCCTCCACACCTTTCTCACCAACACGTCCACTAAAAGCCCATTAATTGTAGTCTAGCCGTGCCAGAGAGACTCACACAATCACTGATACACCCATCGCATAAAGGATTATAATTGGCGCACGCCATTAATATTTTATTCATTTATTTTTATGCTACAGTGACTTGTGCGGTAACACAAACGTTTTAATTGTTATTTGCCAAATGGCAGCGGTTGTTATTTTTCGTTGGCTACGCAGAAGGCGGTGAGATTGCTCTCAAAATGATAGTCTTCTGCGACGACACCCTGGCTTGTCGCAGAGGGGCTGTTTGATGAATAGAAATCGCTTGTTGGTTGAACCTCATTTGAATTAAATGATTGCAAAACATCTCCGTCTTTCCAAAGAAACGCAGCTCCAAGCTAAAGAGAAAGATGTTTTCTATCATTATACGTTGATTCTTAAAAAAAGAATAACAGAAAGAATAATGTTGATTGTTTTCGGGCAGCGCACCAGTTTTCATTCAAGCTAATCAATGAAGTCTTTGTGTTTCAGTCGTAAATGTTGGATGCAAAACCAAACTTGCGTCAGGACTCGATGTATTTGTTTCAATCTGTAACGGCCTTTTTTCAGATTCTGGGCCTCTGCTTAAAGCTGCAATCTGTAACTTTTTTGAGTTAAATCTAAACAAAAATCAGTTACTCAGCGAGTACGTAACAGTTCTGTGTTCAACACAATCTCATCTCACCCCAATTCGCATCCATTAGTTAAAAATAATGATTTTTATTTTAAACTGTAGGGTCCAATTTCATGTGAAATGTCAGCTTGGCTTTGTTTGACTTCAATGTATGTAAGGAGAAGTACGTAACCTGCAATTATGTGTTTCAAACAGAGATGGCGGTAGAGAGACAAACGTTACGGATTGCAGCTGTAAGAACTATGAGGTAGAAAGAAGCCGAGGAAACAAGAACAGAAGGACAATTAAGCAAGCATCAGATGGAGATGTACTGAATTGAAGTTGTTTTCTCGCTGCTTGAACGGCGGGAGTCTATATGAGCAATTATGAGCCGCGTGATGTTTGTGGATGTTCACAGGGGACGAGCGTGTCTGTGTAAATAGATCATTTTATGCAGAATTATGAAAGGTGCCAAAATAAAGATCTGCCCTCTGGAGGTCTGAACAGGCATTAAATCGAAGCCTAAACCCACGAGCACATAAACGAGACTGGATGACTGTCAAATTTTAAAGCCGTCTTTTTGATGGTGATGATGATGGTGCTTGTCAGTTTGTCCACGAAACATTGTTGACTGTACTCACAGTGAGAAAAAAGGTTGGTTAGTATGCTTCAGTTAACCACTCACCTTACTTTTAGACCAATAAGTAGGTTTTCTTCTTTAAAGACCCAGATGTATCCTGATAAATCAGATCTTTTTTAAGAACTGTCTACATTTTAACAGATCGATAACAGATCGTAAACATTTGAGTAAATATAAACGTTTGTTTGTTTGGTCTTTTGTGGCGCCATAAGAAAAACCCAACTAAATAAACCATTAAAATAACGTTCTTGTGATAACGTGAGTTGAACTTTGAATTGTTCTATATGTCATATATCAGAACATTATTTTTACGTTTTTAGTGAAACATTTTTAAAAGGTATTAATATATTCATGTAAGAATTAATATACTTTTGAATAATGTTCTTATAACCAAACAATGACATTAATGCAATGTCTAAAAAAACTGGACGTTTGATCATTCTTAGAACATTAAAAAAACATTTCTAACGTTTTTGTGAACGAATCAAAACGTTCGGGAAACGTTCTTACAACCTAAAATTGTTAGCTGGGAAGACCCAAACCAGTCCTGAACCCCGACAGGTCTCCCCAATCCCCTTCGCTGTCCATGCACGAGAAACATGCAGCATCGACAGACAAATCTCATCCGAGCAATATTGCATAATATTTATATGCAGGACCACCTCCAACCTCAGTCCCTGCGTACACACACACACACACACACACACACACACACTATCAAGCTCCTGAATTACCCTCATCGCGCGCTCACATCACACGTACAATACAACGAAGCGCTCAAGATTCATTACGTGTCACTACGGGAAAGAGTGATTACAGCGGGCGTCTGCTGCGCGTTTGATTGAGACCCGTTTCATTGGGGAGAAACAGTGTAAATCGAGTGTGCAGAGCCGTTTAAAAAGTGCCTCCTCGTGCAGGCTGACACTGCGGCGAGAGGATAAAATATAAAGCAGAGCCCGCAGCGCTTGGCAGCCGCGCGATGCGAGTGTCAAACACGCTTATGAGAGACTTTTTACTGCTTCTCTGGCCCCCGCGGTCAATGCAGACAGACGCGCAAAGACTCGCCAGCTTGTGTTCCTATTGTGTCTCCGCGGGTCTTCGCCTGTCAATTCATCAGTGATATAAATAGGGAGACCGGGGCTAGTTGTCACAAAGACTGTATCTCAGTAACGATATGTTTTCGAGTCAGAAGTCTTATTACGTTTTCTATAACAGGGGTTTTGCAGAATCATTTTTGTTAAGTCTATACTGTATACTGTATATACTCCTGCTTGTTTTGTAGGTTTTGTTTCAGAAAATTAAGGTTGTCGCAATATGCAGTATTGGCAGTAATTGTGATATTAATAACCATGATTTTTGATACCGTGTTAATACTACACATGATAATATCGTTAATAATTCAGCGACGTCTGGTTGACACTCCGACACGGCAGGTGGCGCTATTGCGCCCGCTTAACACTTTCCTGTAAGAGCCACAATGGTTACAAACTTTCTCTCTCTGTCACCCTACACTTTATTTAGAGAAAATACAAACTAACAAAATTAAATATGGGCTTATATTTTATATACACAATATTTTATATTTTTATATTTTATATACACACACAGTGATGATAATATAGGATGCTGCATATAAACATTTTACTAATATATGTTTAATAAAAACATATTTCTAAACATTTCTTCCGTTTAGACGCTTTTATCCAACGTACAGTAAATTGAATGTCTACATTTTTTCTTTTTTTTGTCAGTATGCGTGTTCCCTGGGATTTGAACCCACAACCTTTGCACTTCTAATGCAATGCTCTACCCATTGAGCTACAGGAACACTAAACATAAAAGGAGCTAATAATTAGAGCAGGAAAGATATTAGGGAAGAGCGACTGGCTGGAGATTATTTTGAAGGTCCCTAATCACACATTTTCGCGAAGATTGTTTGAGAACCAGCCATTAATGTAATTTCATTCTTGCGAAGAGGCTAATATTGAAAGATGAAGCAGGAATAGTTTGCATAAGTAGTCTAAAACATGATTTATTTCACCACTGTGTTAATTAAGCTTCTCATGTCCATTAAAACGTAATATCTGTTACCTAAATTATAGGTCATTCATGTTTTATTCTGTATTTATTTTTATTCTGATGTATATGGTTGTAAACCATATGCGTCAGGCCCACAACTCGGCAGCTAGTAAACGGAGAGTTTGTTTTTTAGTAAGTCTCAGCTGGTTAACTTTAGGTCACACTCAGCATGGAATGAAGGAAAGCGATCTTTATACTCCGTTCAGCTCTGGAGAGCTTATAGCACCCGTCGGCAGGGGAACTAACACGGTGTGATCCTAGCGTCATGTCTACACACACCAGGGGAATTAAAGAATTTACCCCAGAGCGAGCGCTCTCGCGTTGCCAGGGAGATTAGCCTAGCGCGCTTTTATGTGTGCATCAATGTAAGCTGGAAGATGGCAAAATAAATAAATAAAGGCTACAAAACGGAAACATTATTTGGTGTTAAACGAAATGAAATGCTAATGTCTGCTCCTCTCTCGCTCTATCTCTCTTGCCCTCTTTTTATTCAGACCTTCCTTTAAGAGCTGGGCTTGTTTGCCGTGCCGGGATCATTTAAAAGTATAATTTATTTGTAATGAAGTGGAGAGGGTTTGATATGACACTGTGGGTTGGGATGAGCTTACCGTGAGGAAAAAAACATGTTCCCGTGTTACAGGAGAGTAGCTGTCAGTTGTCAGTGTCTCTTCATCTTCAGACACAGGCTAAATAATACAGTACTTTGTACTGACAGCTGAACGTGAAGGAGAAGAGTGCGGTATTCCAGCTAACAGGGAACATTCTCTGAATGTTGGATAAGGTTCTCTAAAGGTTCTTAGAGTTATCAAAGGTGTTCTTGCAGTAACGCTAGTAGAACCTTTTTTTATGTTATATATTTCACACATCAAAAATGTTATTCTTTAGTTGTTAGTAAAACGTAGTGGTACGTTTTTAACAAACATAACAGAATTAGGAATGGTTGAATAGCGTTCTTATAACAAGAAATAACGTTAATACAACAAAAAAATGGATGATTTGAACATTCCTAGAGCCTTCAAAGATAACATTTTTAATGTGTTTGTTACTTAATGAAAATGTTAGGGAAACGTTCTTACAGTCTTACATTGTTAGCTGTGAGGCTGTTAATGCAATGAATGCAGGAACTGTTTAATGGCAACATGTCGTTGAAATAACACGTTGATGACATGCTGTGACATCATCTGTGGGCAGGTACAGCATTTTCCACCTGCAAATAGAGGGTTGTCTTCCATCATGGTGTCAGTTTGTACAGCAAGCCATATAGCTAATTTGCCTTGGGTTACTGCGGTTTCTAATGTGTTTTTAGAGTAGTGTGTTTCCATTTAGGAACGAAATGAAGTTTGTGGCTAACATTACTTGAAGCAACTTTTCTGCTTGCTTTATTATACACATTTATACCTCAAACATAATAATATATGATAGTTATTTTTAGACCTTTGTGTGATTTAAAAACATCAATTGCTGAGGTGTTGTTGTGTACAGACTTATAAACATTCTGACTCTATATTATTTATGTTCAAGTAATGTTATCCACAAACTATTAAACCAAACTACTGTTAAACTAAAAACCGGTTTGAATCTCCCTAGGGAACATGTCCGCCTCTGTTTTAATTTAACCTTTATACTCATGCAATCAAAATATCTCAAAGCACAGATCATCTGTAGACTTGCATGCCATTTTTGTTAAAAACACATTTTTATTCTTTCACCATATTTGTTTTTAATTTCACAGCTGTCATGTGTTGAAATAAATCAGAGTTGTTAGTATATAGAAAATTATTGCACTTTGATATTTAATCATCTGGAACAGAAACCAAGAAACAGGGCATAACGCAACTGTCCTGTAAGCTTTACTGATTTAACCACTAACCCAGCTAACAGGGAATGTTCTCAGAACGTTGGCTGACGTGTTCTCTAAAAGTTCCTTAAAGTTGTCAAAAAACATTCTTGAAGTAATGCTAGAATGTAAAAACATTACAGCACTCCAAAAAATCAATTAAAGTTCTTATAACCAAACACTTACGTTAATCCAACATCTAATAACTGGTTGTTTTGAACGTGCTAGGAACATTTTTCATGTTTTTGTTACTTAATGGAAATGTTAGAGAAACATTCTTACAAACTAAAATAGTTAGCTGGGTAGATAGAGAAGGAAATAAGGGAGAAAATGTAGCTCTTAAACAAAGAGCCCACATACTCTGAGAAGACCCTTCAGAGATTTAGTTGGCCTCCCAAAATATCCACAGCCTCTCCGAGACAATCCACCCCCATGTGCTGACTCATTCAGGTAAATGAGCATTAAAATGTTTAATAGAGGATGCTATTTCTGCTGGTATTAAAAACGCTCAACAGCTTCGAAAAACTGTAAATGCTTTGTGCTCTGCCAAAAAAACTTCGAATTTTGACAGAAGTTTCCATGTTCCAAGTTTTTGTATGAATGTTTTCATGGAACAATGAATTATCATACAGTAAGACTATGTAATAATTGTGAAAGGAGTCCCTACAGGGAAAATTGTAACATGAATGCTAAAAAAAAGATTTGCATATTCTTTTAACTGCTTGCATGATAAAATCTGACAAAAACAACTGAAGAAAAAACTCACATCATGAGCTGTTAAAATGAGAGCATTTTAGTTAACATAAAAGACATTTTACTTTGGCAGTGTGACAAATTTCAAAGTAAAACCGTTTGTTCAGTGAAAAAAAAAAATTAACTATTTCATTAGATTGGAAGTTAACTGGATTGGGAAAAATTGGTGTCTATATGATAGGTGATTGAAGGGGAGGGTTTAAAAAAATAGGAGGGCTACGTGATTTCAAAAACTTTGTTTACAATAAGGCCAACAATATGTATTGAGGAAGTGAATAGGGTTCGTTTTAATTTCATGTTAAAGGCAGAGTGGGAAATCTTTTCCAGGAACATTTTTGTTATGCTGGTCAAGTGTCTCCTCACATCCTGATAACAATTACCAAGTAAAGTGGCCTTATTTTTATATATTTATATTTTCTGTGAAAGACACAAGACCATATTATGCTCATCCAATTATTGTGTTCGGTCCGAATGCAATGATAGGATGTTTTGCTTGCCTGTCAAACATTGTATGCATTCATGTGATGGAGAGGCGTGGCTTTGGAGAGCGCTCTGAAGGGAGGGCGGGATCTTATGCTTTCAAAGCTAGCTTGCTATTGCTAGCCTCCAGGAAATTGCCTACCTTACATTTCACTTTAGGACGTAGTCTGTTGTTTTGATCTTAATATCACATTATCGTTTCAGTCTGCGTGCAGCACCAAGAGAACGTCTCAGACATTTGTTTATCGTCTTGGTCCTCACATCCTCTTAAAAACGTTAAACTCTGAAGAGGAGCTGAAGGACACAGGATTGGGTTACCCACCACCTCGACACGGACTCATCCTGCTTAAGTGGTACATAATAAAATGCACTAACAATAACATGGCGTATCTTTGTTGGGAGTCTTTGGGTTCCACACGTTCTGTAACACTGGATCTCTGCTTCCCCTGCCGAGGGATAACTGCATACATGAATACTTGACCATAGAAAACCGTCACTACAAACACGCTGAGGCTCTTTGCTATGAAGTGTGCAAAACACAATGATCCACATGTGATCTACATAATGAATTGAGCAACATGGACAAAGTCATTGTCAAGCTCAGCATAAACAAAAACACAACTGAGGAGCTCTACATATGTAAGTCTCTCAGAACGTTTTGCTTAGCATTTCTGGTGATTTGTCAACTTCCAGTTCAAAATTTTTTATTTTTCTATTTCTGTTCTGGAATCCCATGTTCATTCTTGCCTACAAAAACTCTTCTTTATCGTCGACCATGAAGTTAAATGTGTCCACTTTCGTGGGTTTTCTTTTTTTACAGAAATTAATATTCACAAATCAAGAACTGCTTGTCCAACCAATAAAAAATGGGGGAGTGTTTCGGGGAAAACTGAAAAATGATTACAAATCAAGATCTGAGTACATAGAGAAATATCAGAGAGCACCACATATTTTCTTTGTTGACACTGAGTCATAATGTACTGCCACTGTAATTGAATTTACCCAAACCTTTTACTCCATTACCAAAGGTGCTCTCATGAAAATAAACAGCTCGCGGGCTGGTGAGTAAGTGTACGTGATTTTAAACCTCTTTTTTTAAAAGCATTTTTCATTTCTGTATTAGTAAAACTTTTTAATGAGGCTCAAATTACCGAGAGCACCTTTAAATGCCCAGCAGAGCCCACCTGTCAATGACTCGCGTATAAATAAACAGCAATTTAATGAGATGTAAGGAACGCACGCGGATATCTAGCGTTTCACACAGGCTGTCCGTGACAAAAAAAAGACGACGGTTCTTGTCGTTTATCCCCTCCACCTCCTCTTTTCTCCCTTTTCTGTGGCTATGGGGCAGCCGGGAGTGTTTTGACTAAAGTGGCAGTAAGAACAGATGTCTTCCGATGATTAATGTCTCTCCTCTCCTCTGAAGAGCCGTGCCTCTCTGGAGTTACCGAGCGAGTTTCTCCCTCCCTCCCGTGACTGTCCCCCAGAGTCAGGGCCACCCTCCAGCTCCGCGTCTCGCCGTCGAGCGATGATGGGACGGTGCGCCGCGAGAGGCTGTCAATGGGGCGGCATGATAATGCGCCATCTGAAAACTCGGTGCTGGTGAACGTTAAGGGCGGAATAAATCGTACAGCTCGCCCGGAGACGGGCTTTAGGTAAAAGCCCGTGAGAGATTAGCTATGGTCTCCAGCTGAAGTAATTCCGTGGAGACAGGACGAGCAATATTGAATAGCGTAATTCTACCCGGCTGACAGGGAACGTTTACAGAACGCGGGCTAACGTTCTCTAAAGGTCCTCTCAAAAACGTCCTTGCAGTAAAGTTAGTGGAACGTTATGCATCGTATATCAAGAACGTTGTTCTAACGTTTTAGTAAAAATGTAACAAAATTAAACACGTTTGAATAACGTTTTTATTAACCATCAATAATGTTCAGTCAACGTCTAAACTTTATTACTTAATATAAACGTTACTTAATGAAACGTTCAACGTAGCAGACTATGACAGGAGTTTTCGTAGCGGTCTTAGGACAGTTACACGCGGTGATTAATAAGATTTGGCCGCTGGAATAAGAGGAGTTTGGAGGGCAGGTTTGTATGCTTAGAGGATTACTTCTAAACCCCAGGCACAGAGAGGGGCAGAAAGATGAACAAAAGTGTGACTGTTTATCGTGGATGAGGGCCGAACACGCTGACATGGAGCAATCCTGCCCCCTGCTGAAATATGATGGAAATGTAATTTCACGAGCTTTCATGAAGTCCCTGAAAAAGACAACCGTCCTAGCTAACACAGTCCTTCCTCTCAAATTGATCAAAAATGTTCTTGAAGTAACGTTAGTAGAACGTTGTTAACATTATATAACATATATATCAAAGACGTTATTCTGAAGTTGTTAGTGGAACGTTTTAAAAATAGCAGAATTAAAAAATGTTTGAATAATGTTCTTTTAACCAAGAAATAACATTAATACAATGTCTGAAAAACTATACACCTTCTATACGTGTTCTTAAAACATTCAAAAAAACATTGTTAACATTTGTGTACTTAATGGAAACGTTATGGAAATGTTCTTAAAACCTTGCTGTCCATGACGAAGGGCACCAGACTGATCAAGATTTGATTCTAGCTCTAAATTTCCTCTTTGAATAATAAAGATATGATATTTCATGAAAAATAGAAATGAATAGTAATAGAGGTGTTTGGTACTGAACACATTGTGAGGGGAAGTGAAGAAAGTGGCCGTTTTACTTTTTCATTGTGATTGACAGATAAATGCAATCCTCCCTAAATTAAAGTGTTGTTTACTACACAATTTACCTCACAAGCAACGAAAATAAATCTTTTCCCTGTGGGCTTTTTCACACCAATTGGTTTTGTGTATGGGAAATAACAGAGAGATACCTATCTTCATTGTGTTTTATCTCTGTTTGTTCCATACAGTTTGTATGGATTGTTGTCCAATAACCATCAAAGGCAATGAATACTATCAGCCTCAAACAGATACTGTATAGTGGACGATGGCCAAAAATAGAAGAGAGATCTTTCTGTGCTCCCTGCTGAGTATGTGCCAAACTACAGCACAGGTCTGTCTGTTATTCCTTAGAGACGTTCAAATTAAAATCTGTGGAGGGAGCCAGTGCCCGACAGACTATGGGTCAGTATTAAATATTTCAGCATGGTAAATATTTAATGCATACATTTTGTATCTAAACCACAATAAATATTTGATACAAATGCAATGCTTATTGGGAAACAACTCTTAATCATAAATTCAGACCATCTTTGTAAAAGTTATGTCCCTACTAACTCATAAATTCCCATGTTTTCTGTAATATGTCTCTCAAAACACACAGATTTTGTATCAGAATATCAAAGCTAAAGCTCATGAAGGTCTTGATTCACAATTATAGACAATGAATCCAATTTAGGTAGCAAACTGCAGTGAGAAACCTCTATGCGTGCATGTGTGACCGCAGTGTAATGAACAGACACACACTCACCTCCTCCATCTTTCATACCATCATGCCTAATAAACCCCAGCTTCCCCAGCTAACAATGTTATGCTGTAATAATGTTTCCTTAATGTTTCCATTAACTGACAAAAACGTTAAAAATGTTATTTTGAATGTTCTAGGAAACATGTTTTTTTTAGACATTGTATTATCGTAAGAATGTTATTCAATCATTTTTTAAATTCTGTAACATGGTTGAAACATTCCAGAAACAACTTACAAATAACATACTGCATACATAACATTAACAAGTTCTACTCACAGAACTGCAAGAATGTTATTTTGATTAGTGAGGCAGCTTTTACAGAATGGTAGCCAACGTTCTGGGAACGTTCACTGTAAGCTTGGTCTTCTCTTCTCTGTGGAGGAACAGGCCTGAGGCAACAAGCCCGGAAAGCTGATGATGAAGCGAGCTGCCAGTTTGGAGTGTCCAATGGCATAATGTTTTCGGAGCCAGTAGTAATTGATCGGCTAAGAAGAGCTTGAGTGAAGAGGATGATGTCAGGAGTGACTGCCAGCCTCAGTATCTAATGAGCTCCATCTCACATGTGCAGGCTGTTTTTCTTCACCACGTCTTGATCTACCTAAGCCACATTCACAGAAGATTGAATGTCTGCATTGTGTCCGCAGTCAGTGTCCGCATTCACACTGCCCTTTTCCTTAAAACCAATCCTGGTGAGTCAGCAGTACTAAATTTACTGTAATTTAATGTTTAAAACTGCAATACGTAACCTTTTTACGGTTAACAATAAAAACAAAACAGTAATTGAGTAATTACATAACAGAACAGTTTTCAAAACACTCTCCTTACCTTACTCTAATTTTTAAGTTTATAATAATGATTTATCATTTGAGCTGTCGGGTCTGATTTCCTGGGAAATGTCAGTTTGGCTTCATTTGACTTCAACATACTAAAAGAAAGATTCGTTAAGTAACCTGCTATTTATGTTTTGAACAGAGTTGGCGGTAGAGAGGCAAACGTTACAGATTGCAGCTGTTAAATGAGATGATACAGGTGGTGGTCATGTGACAGGGGAAAAGTTCTCAGTGAATGTTCACATCCTCACTGTATGATGGGATGTGATCATCTTTCTGTTATCTGTCATCTGAATTCTGTTAATGCACGTAATATATTCATTCTAAAATAACAATGTTTTACTTGTGTTTATTCTAATCTGTGCCCCTCTAAACAATCTTTGAACTCAGTACTACAATGTGTAACAATATTTTGTAAGAAAGTTTGTAAGAAAAAATAACAATTGTACAAATTTCATGACATGACCGCTGCTTCTTATCACTGTAGAACTGGTTATGAATCCAATGCATTTGTTCAAAGTTGCCTGACATATTAAACTTACAGCCATGTCAATCTCTCAGAAAGCACAGCCTGATGAAATGTATTCAACATGGCTTTTAAATGTATATGTTTTGCAAAGGACATCCAATGTCAAGGTGGCATATAACACTGAAATACAACTGAAAGTCAGTCCAATTATCTGTAATGGAGCACACACACCCCTCCCCATCTCTGCAAGACGCCCACTGCACGAAAATATTACCAGGGCTTTGCATTATTATGAATTACAGTGGTGGTGTTGCTCCCAGCTAACAATATTAGGTTGTACGAACGTTTCCCTAACCCTTCCATTAAGTATTAAAAACAAAAAAGAAGGTTCTAGAAATGTTTGAATGTCCAATATATTAGATGTTGTATTAATGCTACTGTATGGCTATAAGAACGTTATTCAAACTTTTTTATTCTATAACCTTTTTTAAAACGTTCCACTGGCAACTTAGGAATAACGTTTTGATATATATGCATGTAACATTAAAAAGTTCTACTAACGTTACTGCAAGAACGTTTCCGATGACTTTGAGAGAACTTTTTGAGAACATTAGCCAATGTTCCGAGAACGTTCCCTGTTAGCTGGGCTATCTGAGTGCACCAGCATCCCAATGTCAAGTTGACGCGAGAGGACGCTGCCTTCATTAGCGCGGGCCTGTGCAGTGGATGGTGAGGGCACATTTACATGAGAAACGAGGCATGAGGAACGCGTTCACATCCTAATCACTCATTCAGTTATCTCATTCAGAGAGTCCGATAAAGCGCCGATGACACCAGGGTCACGATTAGAATGCATTAAGCATTCATTTAGACAAATCAGAGACAAAGACGAGGGTGATCCGTGCCCTCGGATGTTTGCTTTTCTAAATTCACTGCGGTGACTTGCTGATCGTCCCATTCCGGCACCCATCAGGGGGCTAATGCAACAGAAATGACAAGCCGAACGACGCGCAGTGCCCGGGGTGTATATTTTACTGGGGTCGATTGTGTCGTTGACTGAAGTTTCAGCCATTTGCGTTGCGCATCTGTTTCAGCCGGTGGCTGTAATTTAGTAGGAGTGTGGTGTTCTGACTGTTAAATATAGATTACACACCTACAGGGGAAAAATCTCTTGCACTGCTGTATATAATTAAGATTCTTGTGTTTAAAAATACATTTGCATGTATTTATTAGTACTTGTTATTTACAATAGTTGCACCCCATCCTTGTGACCGTATAAAGTTACACTAGAATTCAAGTTCAAATGCAGTATATGATTTTCTGAGATGCTTGGATTTCTCCAACATGGCAACCGAACACACGAAACTGAACCGTCCAATGGGATCCCCTGATGTATGTGACGTAACGCGACCAATAACGCGTCAGTAATCCCCCGGTTGTTGTCGCGGGAAACGTTTAGACAGTCGCGTCGATAAACGGTGCCGTTTCAAAACAATGTGAAAATTAAAGGACTTACCATATATTTTTGTTCTGTTTCTTTATTAGTATTCTTTATCTATATCTGTATTGGTGAGTCTCCATTGCCCTCTAGTGTTTCTTTCAGTTTAGCTTATAGCTAACAGGTTAATCGCTTCTCTCAGTTGCCATGACAAACGGGCTAGCAAGCTAGTAACGAACTTAACGCAATCAATTGAACAGCGTAAACAAGTCACGTTATTTCCTTTTAGTAATAAAATATCGTAACGCTCATTTTCTGACGTAAATTAAATGCGTTGTAAATTGTGTTTTTATATACGGCTATTGTTATGAAAATATCACATGTATATAAAACATTCAATTCTGTTCGTCCAGTGGCGTGTCAGGCTGAATAATGACCCATAGACTGACTAAAGAAGAACTGGACCAGCAGTTTGAGCAGTTTCTGAAAGAGGTATTTAGTGTTGACAGTCTTTTGTTGAGTTTAGTCTGATGTGTGTTGTTTGTGTATGTAATGATATTTGGTTAGAGGCTATACGCCGTCATAGTGTTAATCCACTTATACAACTATCCATTGGCATTCATCTGATCTTCACGAAGTAAACTTCGTGTTGATTGTCCGTCTTGGTTTCTGTTTCACAGTCTGTCTCCGATGACTCTTATGAATTGGGCTCCGGCAGTAAACCAAGTGTTCTTGACAGCTTGGGAAAACCACCCGTCAGGCCGGTGAAGAAGAGCCCGGTGTCTCTGCCCTGGTGGCAGAATGATGATGACGATGATGACAGTGAAGAGGCGACAGGTGAGTGCTGCTGTTATCTGAAACTAGAGTAATCTCCAGGGAACGTTCTCAGAACGTTGGCTAACGTTCTCTAAAGCTCTCACATAAAGTTATCAAAACATTCTTGCAGTAATTTTGGTTAAAAGTTATTAACGTTACATATATATTAAAAACTTTATTTTTAAGTAGTTAGTGGAACGTTTTAAAAATGTTACGGAATTAAAAATGTTTTAATAATGTTCTTATAACCAAAGGAATAAGGTTAATACATTATCTAAAAAATCGAAGGTTTTGAACGATCCTAGAACTTTCAGAATACCATTTTTAGTGTTTTTGTTACTGAATGGAAACGTTAGGGAACAACCTAAAGTTGTTAGCTGGGTTGTGGTTTAAGACCCGATTCAAAAACAGGTGGACAGAAACGGTTTATGGTTCTTACCCTGGAAAACGTGCTGTAAAAATCTGAAGTGAAGCTGAGATCTAAGGACGTCCCATTTGTAGGGAGTAGTGAACACTATTTAGGGATCTTGTGACTTGGAAGAAATTGTTTGGCAAGTTGCTTGTGATGTTCCTTCTTTGTAAGTCGCTTTGAATAGCACTCATCTGCTAAATAACTAATTCCAAATGTAACAGCAAACACAGGTTTAATGTCAGATTTCTGTAGGTATGCTCTCTCTATAAGAAGTGTATTGTAAGTTTTTTTGGAGTTTTAAGTATCAGTTTTAAGTGTACAGGTACTTAATGTAGTTATGAGATTGGGTGTTCTGTAAACGACGCTGTGCTGTAGTTTAGGCGTTTGTCCACTTGAGGGCAGCAAGCCCAAAGCAGTACATAACACAAATTAACGCAAATCCTGGCTGTCAGATACAAATCAGAGTCTCTGACACTTCAGTTCAAGATCCACGTCAGAGTTCTCCTTAAGATGCAACGAATGATGTGATTAATCATGAGCCCTTTGTTTATAATCCACTTACAGGGTCCTAATACAGCTTGACAAACCCACAATGTAGTATTAACTCTAATACAATATTGTTTTATGTTTCTGTTGAATACGTTGAGTAGGGTAGATAATTATAAAGTGGCTGGATTATATTGCTGGCACATTTTAAACAAGCTGGATAAACGCTTTTTATTAGATCATTCTAGCTAGTAACAGATGCATCTGTTTTGTTGATGGGTTAGCCTTCCCAGCGTCTAATTGCCTTCTCTTCTGCTGTTGAAGAATTGCTGTTTTCTTATTATGCTCTGTTCATACCTTATGTTGTGTTGCATTTCATTTCTTTGCCTGTCAACACCTAGCACAAAGCATTGTGGGTAGGCCTAAAGCTTGTCACAATTATATTTATAGGTAAACAGTATTCCAGTATGGCATAATAAAAGCTCTGTTTTGCTGAAGCAACGGGTTGTCCTGCAGACCCACTGAGTGCCGCAGGTCTTTTCTTTGCTAAATAAATGCAGTGTTTAGTACAGATGAACTGGGGCTGTATCGCATCTTTTTCGTATTGTACGTTTTTAAAGATCTTGACTAAAATTAGACCTTGACTAAGATTATGTGAGCACCAACAGATCAGATGTTTTGTAATATTTCTTAGAGGATATTCAGTAATAAATTATGCTAAATTTGAGTCAAACGGAATCTGAGGAATTACTTCTCAAAATCTCTGTAGACTCGAGTCTTCTCAAGTCATTAAGACTTGTAAGAAATTCTGGAATTTAAGCAGCGTGGAAATGATTGCAGTTATTTTGACACTGAATGAAAAATATGAATGAGCCTCTTACACTGCCATCGTTTACTGCCATTACTGCCGAACAGTTCACTGGTTGAAAAGAACAGCGCTTATCATGTCATTTCCCCAATTTCAAATACCAAATCTGACACCAACGTGCCGAGTGTTTTGTGTTTAACTTAATTGTCTTGTCTCTGAGATTTCTTCTCTCTTATCCTCCCTCTCTTTTCCCATCACTCTTGCAGAAAAAGCCACTAAACGTCGATTCACTAAAGTTAAAAAGTCGCAGGTGGCGAATCCTCAGGTGGAAAACAAAGAGAGACAAAATCCCTTTTCGGGTACATATCACTCGTTTGTTAACATTCCCTTAGATTTCCCTTAAAAGTGTTCCAGACTTAGACCTGTTCTGCATCCATCTAGTCCAGTCGTCTAGATTCTCCAGAATGCCATTTTGTCTTGTTTTGTTGTTTATCTTTTGTTGTGCTGTTTGTTCTTTTTCTGTCTCCTGCCCCTTTTGCACCATAGTTCCCCATAAGCCCACGCCTAAACCTCGTAGCAAAGCTCTTGATAGGGTGAACCAGCTGTCCAGTATTCAGCTGACCAATCAGAAGGCGTCTAACAACGCATGCAGTCAGAGGAATTCTGAACGTGACGCAGTAGAGGACGAGGGGTCATCGTCTGATTATTTAGAGGAGAATAGGGTTTCGGAGGATGACCCCCCCTGTGTTTCAAGTGCAGCGCCTGATGACTCCTTCAGTACATCGGGAGAGAAGAGTCCTGTTCACACTCACAGTTCTAATGAGGTTTCTGTGGAGAGTACTGATGATGACGAGTCAGTCGAGAAAGGTCACGGTAAAGATTCAGTGCAATATGACCAACTCATGTCTCTTAAAGACTCGGTCGTGTTCTCACAATGAGATGAATTTGTGATTGCTTTGCAGCTTAAGTAGACATACAATAACATTTGTAACCCTGCTCACATTTGTGTTGAACAGCATTTCTGAATGGCATTTCTGAGGTAAAAGCGAGGGCAGGACCTGATTTGATCCATTGGAATTGATTGGTTTATGAAAATTGTTTTTTACGTTGCATCGTTTGAGAGGAAAATAAGAGTGTTTGATGACATCAACTGAAAAAGAATGTGAAGCAGTTTGCGGCCATTAATTTTCACAAAAAGTCCGGGAATGCTATTAAGACAGTAAATTGGGTTTAATTCGATTTCATGTTAACCATAATGTAGACTTACGTAGTCAGACCTTTTGCCTGACAGCAGAAGGTCTGGGCTCTGTAGCTCCGCCCAAGAGGCCATCTGATTGACATGTAGAGCAACCAATCACCATTCGTTTTGTACAGCGTTGTCTTCCCAGGCGAATCAATAAAGAATACGACAACCGTCACCTGGAAATCCTGTAGAATTCAACCAATCAGATGATGACTTTGAAACTAGCGACCTTAAATGTGTGCCATATGCATCAGACGTTCATGCAACGGTCCGTGGGCGTGGCCTTGACGCTGAAACTAACCATAATGTGATATATTATGCGCATGACCTCATGTTTGTCCAGCATTATCTTTCGTTTTGTGATTTAAGTTTAAAAACGACAGTGTTTGGCCTTCTTCCTTCATAATTGTATCTCAACACATAATTACACACAATAAACCAATAATTCAGTTGTGTAATTCAGTTGCTTTGGCTGTGTAATTGCAGCAGTGTGTTTTTTTAAACCTATTCTGCAGTAAACAAACCCTTGGCGCGGTTCCTGCTTGTTGAAGAGCATGTACCGTGCCAGTTAGTAAATGAAGTCTGGTTTACTGAATATGTGTGTGGTTCAGAATGATAATATGCAGTGAGGCGTCAGATCAGACAGATGTTAATTTAATCCGATGCATGCTCAGACAAACAGAGATCACTTGGGTCAAAACATCCCCCCGGAAAATCTCAATAGTTTTTTTTTTGTTTCGCTCTTTAAATAAGAGTTTGATGAGTTATGTAGACATCTGGATTTCACACAGAGCTTCCCCGGTCCACATGGCCCATTTAATGAAATTAAGCTGCAAAACCAGGTCGTTTAGATGTTGTGATATCACAGCTATAAACACAATATTATCAACATCTGCTTTTATCAGTATTCATCAGTTTGGCTTTGATGTAACAGCGCTCGTTTATACAGTAGTAAAACAGTAAATTCTAAAGGTCAGAGAGAAGATGAAAAATAATAAAGCTAAATTATGAGTTTCTGGTGCAGAAAACCTCGACTAACATTAAAAGATCTCAGGGGAACAATAGGTGTTACAAAAGTATATAACAGCCCATTTAATACTTAAAGAGAGAAACATGTTTTCAAAATGTTTACTCAAAGGAATGACATCATCAAAGTCTTTCCTGAAGTCCCTGAGGAAGACTCCATCCATTAAAGAGGTCGATGAAGAGCAAGCAAAGGAACTAATCTTGGAGGAGGAAGACAGAGAGCCTGTCATCTTCAGCAGAGATAGTCTGGAACCTGATGGTCTGTATCTTCATTCATGCTTCTTCAACAAAGCTTTGAGCCTTTGTTTGTTTTATTAGTAACATCTGTCATTGTGTCTTTATAGATCCAGTGATGGCATCTGGACCAGGAGCAAGCATGGGCCTTCTGGGATTGGACACATTGGACGAGGAGGAGAAGACCAGATTTCCATCCAACCTGAAGTCCTCATCCTCCATTGACTACTCCAGACTGGACCAAGAACGGGAAGTCTCCACGCCCACTTCTTTACAAAGGTCTCAAAAATCATTTCAAACATCTCAAAGTGCAATTGAAAGTTAAAATTAATCCAAGGACATCTCTTTTGTGCATTTTTATCTCTATATTTAGTTGATTTGTGCTTCTTTCAGGGGAGATGAGATGATGAACTCACCAAATGAAGAAGAACAGAGGAAAAACAGAGACACTGCTGGTATGCACAGAGCAAAGAGAAAGTGAATTTGAGAAGATGTGATTTGCTTCTATTACTCTGTAAAGCAACAAACGCTTGTTTATCAATTCTGTAACAGCATCTCCTGCATATAGCGAAGACTTTGAGGAGGAGGCCAGTGAGAAGAGTGATGAAGAGTCTAAAGAGAAGGTGAATGTACAATTTAATGCCCTCGTGCTCTCTAATATAAGCCCTGCATTAATAACAGAAGCATTCAGAAGTGATACAGTATGTCAACTCTTGAACATTCCATAGAATTCCATGGAAAATTGTTCATAAATTTGAATGCAAACTGGAAACACAATGTGAACCCCCAGGTTAATTACAAGATGTTGTGTGAGTGATCCTGGAGTTAATTACTGCTTTAAAAGCTGTTGTGTGAGTCGTGTCAATGAGATGAGTTTGGAGGTGAGGTTCAGAGCCGGTTACATTTACAGCTTCACATACTGTTTGCAAGCAGAACTGCAATATGTGTCAAAAAATCCATAATGTGACTTTCTTCTATAGTGGCAATCCATAACTTTTCTGGTTAGACATGAACAGAAATGAGTTATTAAGCAAGTACATAACAGATCAGTCTGAATCACAACAGTATGTTTATAATAATGAGTTATAATTTGAGCTGTTGGGGCAGATTTCTGGTGAAATGTCAGTTTGATTTAACGTGACTTCAACGTTGGTCAAAAGTATGTGGGGTAACCTGCAATTTTATAGTTCAAACAGAGATGGCGATAAAGATGCGGAAGTTACAGATTGCAGCTTTAAATCATGCAGCACCAGTTTTAAGGAGTTGATTCTTTGTTTCAGAAGCCTGAAAGACATGGGATGCTGGCTAAAGGTGAGCAGATGCTTACAGGGTTCATTCATCTTAAAAACAAAAAAATGAGTCATCGTTTATGTCATTCCAAAATCCATATGACTTTATTCAGTTGAACATGAATTTTCCATATTTTGAAAGCAGTTAAGTCATTGTTTCATGTTAAGTTAAGTCATTGTTTTCAAATACATGATGAAACCGTTTTAGTTTTGGGTGAACGTTCCTTTAATATACATTCTATAACATGCTTCTGTATTCCAGTGTCACTCCATGACTCTTTAAACTCAACGGATGGTGCTTTGCCCCCTCCTGTTGCCATCGTGACCCCCAAGAAAGAAAAATGGCCAGACTCCCAAAAAACAGAGCAGGCGTCAGTTGAACCTGCAGGTTGTGGAAACCTCCAGCTTCTTTTCCCAAAGCTTGTGTTGTTGACAGGTGACAATTGTACAATATACACAAGTGATATAACACATTCTTTCCTCCGTCTCTTTTAAGTGCAATCATACGGTCAGAGCGAAGGGAGTGAGATGGAGGCACTGCGGGAGGCATACAGGCAGATCAGCGGCTCAGTGGGGGTGTGCGAGGACCGGCGGGCGGAGGGTAGCAGGACCCCCCTCTCTGCCTCCACCCTCCAGCCCGCCTCCACCGCAGAGTCAGGTCACACTCAGCACTCAGCTAATTGTTGTCTATCACTGTGTTCATGGCTGCGCTCAAAACCTTTTGATTATCAGCTTTTTCCCAGCAAATGTTTCCAGTAATGGTTGATGCCAAAGGACGTGAGATTTTTGCAAGATACCTTGTTTGTGCCGTGGGTAAAGGTGGAATACCACAAACAACAACAAGAAACAACTCGTCTTGGTCGGAGAGTGTGACATAACTTTTTTGTTTTTTGCTAACATTTCACTCTTTACTGCCCCATGTTTGCTAACCTTAGAAGTTCTTAAATATTTGAGCAGTGACCATAAACAATTGTAATGGAGAGAAGCAGAATTCATTGGTAGAATGCCTACCAATGAATGTGATTTTATATGCGTCCATTTGGGGCTTAATATGTTTGTGAGCAGCTTTGGTGAGAAAAACCTTTCAGTGAACTTGGACCGTTCGTCCTCTGTTCTTCCTGCCAAAAAATGTGCAGGGACAGAATCATCCTAGATAACATTATGCGTTTGCGAATAAAGGACCAATGACTCAGCAGCGGGTCGATTTTAAATGCTGAGAGTTGTGGTTGTTTGTATTAACTCTTTGATAATCAAACGACTGTGTAATCAGGTTTCAAACTTGGTTGCAAAATTGGCTAGTGTGAACGCTGGACTTAATACGATTTAGTTCACCAGGTTCTTGTTTGTGTACCTCAGATTTACCCACTGCTGAGGAACTGATGCGCCCGATTGGACCAGATTCTGGATTCACACGCGGCTTCTCTCTCCAGCCCATAATGTGAGTCCAGCAGTCAGCATCGCACAGCATGAGCTGTATATTCACATTACAGTAGCTTTATAAAAAGCACAGATGCTGAGCTGTTGACTCGTTTCAGATGTCAAACGCCTCACCTTGAGTGTACTCGAGAATAGACGCAGCAATCAGAAAAAGCTGTTAAGTCAGATAGTTTTCACTTCTCATAGTGGAATAGAAATGGAGAGCTGAAGCAGGTGTCAAGGTCATGTTTTTTGTCGTAGATGAAGTGAAAGCATTTAAAATTACTGTGCTGTTACATTGAGATCTAAACAGAGCGAATGAAGT